>CM050168.1:232893266-232918266 GCA_027410445.1 Discoglossus pictus | reverse complement strand
CTAACCAACTTCCTGAGGGGGAAGGATGCATAGGAAGTTTCTGTCTGTTCAATTGGAATGTGGCAGCTACAACTGCCAGTACACTCAACAGTACTAAAGTGGAGCTCAATAGTTTACACGCTCACACCTTCTTGAGAAAGCAGCAGACAGCAGCAAGCAAGAAAAAAATGAATGTCACAGTAAAAAGTAATTGCATATAAAATATAAAAATTGTGATCTTGATTCAATTGCAAGCCCGCATCTCGCGGGATCCTGTCCGTATATCTGCGGGCGTGCTGTGGGCTCTCGTTCGTCTCCAATTACAATGCTATTCAACTGAACAAGCTTGCAAGTTACGGGCCGAATGCCGAAACCGTAAACCATGCACTCGTCCATAGCAGCTCAGGACGGGAACATGATCAATTCAGCAAGCCTGTAACCGGCCATTTTGAATCAGCCAATAGAAAATAGACCATCATCATTACAGCAGTAAAACATGGAGGTTAAATGTCAATCAATTAGGTTCGGGGGTCCGATATGCGATCAGACTCGCAAACCGTCAAAATACAAAAAAATAAAAGTGAATGCAATTACAGTTCTAGTTCATGTTGGTGGCCTGATATGTATTAACTCATTGATTTCCGAGATCGATATAACCCCGAAATGAAACATAAAAATAAATTATTTTTGATTGCCGATTTGCTAATGTTTATCATCGCTTTCTCCGTTATTTACAGTGCAGTATTGATTTTTTATTTGCATTTACAGTGCTACAAATAGGTGTTTAACCCCCTTGCGTGTCCTCTCTAGCACTCGTAGGATTTTCTTCTACATTTGCCATTTACGGGTGTAAAAACATTTGCGGCCTTGGGGAATTGGAGCAATTGAATAGAGATTTGCAATTTTTGTAATCGTAACTCTTGCGGACGGGAAAAATCAAAGGCTTCGGGAGGCTGTAAGTTACGGGTTTAACAACCGCAGGGTTTTCAAAGCCGTAACTGTAAACCGTTTGGAGCCCGCAGAAAGACGCCAATTGAATAGCAAATTAACTTATTGCCTCACTTACGGGCTCCAGTAACTTACGACTGAATCGGGCTTTGTGTTTGTAGCTGTTTTTTGTTCAAAGAGTCTTTCAAGAATAACTGCACATATTTCTGTATCTATATAACAAACTAACAAAATGTATTTCTTAAAAGAACATTTTTCCACCGAATTATATTCTGATAATGATTCAGATTTTTCATACATATTTAGATTTTTGTAGTGTAGGGTCCTAGCCTATCAGAGACCATTTCTCAGTAGTATGTTGCTGAGAGGTGGTCACTGATTGGTTAGTAGGAAACACAGCACAGCAATTACAGTAGAGTCTGTGTCTGCATATGCTTCAGTGGGCAGACCCATACAGGGACTATTTGCTTGTTTTTAATCAGTAAAACAGACCTTATAAGCATTTCCTAATATAATAAAGTACATAAATAGATACGCAGGGATATTATATACCTAGAAACATCCAGGCCGAAATATAGCAGCCCATTAGTGGCCCAAGTGGCTCCTATCTGTCATCAGGTTATGTTATAATATGGCTGCTGTTGGTGTGAATGGAGATGGGGCCAGTTATTCCGTGCTGACCACTTTCTCAGCCAGCTGTGGCCAAGTAAACGCTGAATTACCCCCAGCTGTTCTTAGCTCATGTGCAGAGCGCTGGGACATCAGCTGGTGCTGTAAGGTGACCCCATTCACTGCATCGCCCGGATAATCTCCATGTAGGTTTTATTTTCCCAAATCTTAGTTGCCTTTTTTGTTGCTAATCAGGGCAGGAAATTCCTGGATGTCTGCAAACAGTCTGTGCTCCAAAACCAATAAATGTTTCTCTCTCATTGTTCAGTTTCTTAAAGTAAAATATCCAAAAGCCCCCCTACTGCCCGGGTATTGGAACCCCAAATAGAGCCAGCTGCTGGGGACCACCATGTTGTATTATTCCTGCTGAGCACCTGCTCAGTGCCCATTCTTTACCCATCTGGGGATGGCTGTCAGTGCCAATGCCACTGTCTGATGTTGGCAGAGTTGGCTCATTCCAGTCTCAGTGTCCTGCCAACAGCTGTGAGGCTTCCGTGGAATTATAGTGGCAGTTTACATGCTGTATAACTAGATGAGTAGCTGCACCCAGTGGGGAATATTCACTATTATTATACATAAAGACTAATTCATATGTTTTATTCAAATATTTTGTATGGATGTATTTTTAAAAGACGTTTGCTTCTTGGGAGGAAAGATATGGCAAGTCTGGACAAGATAGTCAAAAGTAAAGACATTACACTATCAACAAAGGTCCACATAGTTAGAATTCTGGTATTCCCAGAAGTAGCATACGGATGTGAGAGCTGGACCATAAAGAAGGCCGAGTGCCGGGGAATTGATGCCTTTGAATTGTGGTCCCTAGGACTGCAAGAAGATCCAATCAATCAATACTACAGGAAATGAAGCCAAACTGCTCACTGGAAGGTTTGATCATGAGACTGAAGCTCAAATATTTCGTCCATATCATGAGAAAACAGGGTTCCATAGAGAAGAGTCTGATGCTGGGAAAGATTGAAGGCACACAAGGAAGGAGACATCAAATTAGATGGATAGATGAGTTTGACAGAGCTCAGAGGGGCAGAGGCTGACACATGTGACTGGCGTGCTATGGTCCATGGAGTCATGGAAAGCTGGACACAACTGAACAACAACAAACTACCAGATTGACAGCTCAGTACCTCCGAGTACAACCCACCAGCTATGATTGGGTATAACTCTTTTTTGTTTTTGCACAATGAGTACAATCATAATTCAGGTTAGTAGATGAAGATTGTGACCAGACAAAAGTATCAGAGTGGCTCTCGGGTTCATAAGAAGCCAGACTGAGGTCAAGTCTACTACAGGTCAGTGAGAGCAAATGGTGACGGGGGAATCCATGTACCGGCTTCATCATCACTTAGCAGAGTATGTGATTCCAGAGTGATCTCAAACCAGGCTTGACACTTGGACCTGTATATATATTGGATCCACACAAGGATACTGTTTCTGAGTGATGTCTTATAGCTTGTTCATATTCCTTTTGTGTTCTTATTTCCACTTTTAAGATATCACTTATCCTTTCTCAAACCTTGACTTGTCACCCAGACTATCCTGCTTGGCTCCTGCCTATGTACTGGTAAATGCCCACCACTAATTTTATGAATACCTGACCCCCACATTGAGTAACAACCTATCAGCTATAAGCCAGAATGATGGAAAGGTTGTGAGCTTTATGGATGTCTAAACTGCAACATATTGTACTTACGCTCCCATTAGTTGTAATGTAAATCAGATAATACAACAGTTGACAGGGTCTATTTGAGTCCTCTTAACTCATTTGTAAGATAACTTATTGTTCTGAAGAGCTTGCAATCTAGAAGGTAAAGGTGGGGTGTGAGACAGGAGGCTGACAGATGCAAGATGGCAGTGATTACGGCAGTGGGATGAAGCAAGTGGAGGTGACTGTAGGTAAGGAGTTACTCTGAGATAAGGAGATACTTTAATGGAGTTCCATAGAGTAGGAGCGGTGACAAGGAGGTCATTAGGGAGTAAAGGGTGGCTCTGGGATTATTTGGAGACCAGTGCTGAGATATAAGGGGTACACTGTCGTTAAAGGCTTTATATGTTAGGGTCAATATTTTAATCTGAATTCTGGAGGCTATGGGAATCTTTGAGTAAGATACATGAGGATGTGTTGAATATGAATTTGAGTGGAGACAGACGGCCCTTGTGGAGGCCAAGAGCAAGTTATTCAAAGGAACGGACCCTATGGCAATGTCAAAATAGCCATAGAACCATTATAGGATGTAATGAAAAGGCTGGAAATGGGAGGACAGGTCAATATTGATGGACAGTTATAGGAAGAGATGAGAATGTATTAAATAACAGAGGCATGAGCTGAACGGCAGCGTTTAGTGTTGGACGAAGGATCCAGTTGTCGTGGACTAACCCATACAGAAGTATAAATAAATAGGTCATTGCAGAGAGGTCAGACAAATTGCAGTCCACTGGAGAAGGACCTGGCACCCACTCCAGTATCTTTGCCATGAAAACCTTATGAATAAGCACAACCAGAGACATAGTGATTGTGTCTGCTGTGGTCCGTAGGGTCACTGAGAGTCGAGCACAACTGAACAACATAAAACCAACGACCAAAACATGAGAGACACAGACCAGAGGTTGGAAGTATAGAGGGAGGATGTTGGGTGAAGATCTATGAAGGGGTGGATAATCTGTAAAGAGTGATGATCTATAAGTGGGTTCAGGGAGAGAGGGGGATCAGTAAGGTGTCCTGGTATTGAGTGAGTCCTGGGGCATTGTGGATGACCTGCTCGTGGCTATTATAAATGAAAGATCATTTGTTAGGAGAACATGAGGAAGATGGATGATCTAAAATGGGTGAGGAACTGTTAGATATTTTTACACCAAGGTCTTCCTTTATTCATGAAAATGAAGTCAAGGTCTCCGATTTTCCCACAATGCTTTATGCGTATGGCTTACACAGCTGCTAATAATGTTAGTTTGGTACATACTTGAGAAACAAGGGTCTTTTTTCTTGAATCACACTGATCCTTTAAGTATTCAGTGATTCGGGTGATATTTATGATACATGATAAAATGCAGTGGGCCAAAGTCCATTTATTGACTACTGATCTATAGTATTGATTATTGTACTTGGATATACAGATATTGTACATAGGACTGCCATCAGTGGGGTACAACTGGTATGGGATCCCATTACAAGAGGGTCTGGGCTCCTATTTTGTTTCACGTGTGTGTAACTAATCTTGGTATGTATGTACAACCTATCTGGTCAGGCAAATGTGGTTACAGAGTACGGAGATTGGCTACTTGTCCTGGATCAGTGGCTCTCAACCTCATCAAATCCAGACCATATAGAACAGGATTATACTATGTGGGACACACTAAATATTCATCTAGTTTTTAACTGATCTGAACAGACTACATGTTACCTGCAGATCCGTTCTTTAATCTAGCTATGTGGTTGTTGTTTAGTTGTTCAGTTGTGTCTGACTCTCTTTGACCTTATGCACCTCAGCACGCCAGTCCCAATCATTATGCCTCTGGTTGTGCTTATCCATAAGGTTATCATGGCAAAGATACTGGAGTGGGTGCAAGTTTTTTCTGGAGTGGACCTTGATTTGTTTGACCTCTATGCTATGACCTGCCCATCTTGGGTAACCCTACAAGCCCCTTTACCACCACAAGGTAGTGATCCATAAGGGAAATCTATTTGTAATGAATGGCTGTAGCATGTTAAAAAAATAAGGCTCTCCTCATCCCACTTCAGGGACCATCACATACCATCGGCTATCATTGTCCTTGATTGTTTCCTTAATTTCATATTTTATTCCTCCATACCTCTCCCTCTTTCTACCCAGCATCCTCTGTTTTTTCCTATCCATCCGTTATCATTCCCCCTCCCCAAACTATGACTCTTCCTTCCCTTCTGGATCACTAACTTGTTGCTGCGGTCCATATTATTATTTATTATTATTATTAACTTTTATTTGTATTGCGCCAACATATTCCGTAGCGCTGTACAAGGCAAAGAACAGGAAAAGACAATATTAACCAATTTAGAAAATGGAGGGCCCTGTTTTGAGCGTTAATATCTTTGTAGAAAGTGCGTATATCCATAGGGTCACGGGGAGTCTGACATGACTGAAACATATCAATATTTTGTGCATCTCTTTCTATATTAATATACTTGCATTTTTAGCCAATATAAAACTAAGTTTGGGCAAAAGCATAAACTAAAAACTGTAATTGCTTTGAAATATAATATAAACTAAAAATAAGCCGCAATAGGATTGGCCTGACTACAGCGAGCTAATCTCTCACATTCTATGCCAGAAACAGAAACTGCAAACTTTTGGGTAGAAATAAAAGGAAAAAAGCTAAATGCTAAATATTTCTTAGTGTTCTTGGATTTCCTGTGGCTTCCTTAAAAAAAATAAAATGAGGTTTGGATGGACTGCGGGTTTTAAGTTCAGACAGTAAGTGTTGTTAGTGTGTATGGAGGCTGAGCGCTTTTAGTCCGGTGCCAGGCCCTGGAACACTGCTTAGTAGAACGCCCCCTTTAACCACTGCGCCACACTGTTAAAAAAAGGCCATTATCACATGTGTTCAAGTACATAAACATATTTATAGTTATTTCTGACGTTTCAGAATTCAGGTGATTTTTTGGAGTAGTGGAATAGATTTCAGAATTAGATTTCTTGGCTAAATATTGAAACTATTTGGATTTATGGGCTTGGAATTGAGCCTGCCCCCCCCCCCCCTTCTTGGGGTGTTCTGGTTATGGGCTACGTTCCACCTGAATTATTCCAGCTTTGTCATAAAGGATCCTCATGGTTCCTGTGGTTTGCTGGGCGCTTTGGTGGCAGTAAGCTGGGTTGGTTCTGTTACTGCTATCTGGGATACTGCGTAGGTTTCAACTAGGTTCTTATCCAGCCCAATAGAAGCAGTAAGTCGTCACAGGGCAGACCCATACTGGGACTATTTTTTTGATTATAGGCAGTACAAACAAAGTGTTTGATCCTCTTTTATCTAACCAGTGTGTTAAGAGTTAAAGTGTAGACAATGACCCTCTTAGTTGTACTTTCTTATCCAACTTACATTTAAACCAATGGGAACAAAAGCACAATATGGTGCAGTTTATGGATGTTTGCACATTTTCTTCTATGCATTTGTATGTTTCTGTTTGCATGTATTTATATGTTTTTTTGAATGTAAGTTGTTTTTATTAGTGTACATATCTGTATGTTTCTATAATTGTGAGCATGCATGCATCAGCATGAGTATGTAGGCATGTGTGCATCTTTATGTGTGTGTGTATGTATGTTTGCATGATTTTATGGGTACATGGGGGTTTGAGTAAGTATGTTTCTGTACATGTGTGTAGGCATGTATATATGTGCATGTGTATGTTGTGTGTCCGCATGTGTGTGTAGATGTTTGTGTGTATTTAAGTGTGCATGTTTTGTGCATGTACAGTATGTGGGTGTTTCTGTGTTTGTATGTATGTGCATGTTTGTGTGTGCAGGTTCCTGTGTGTTTGCATATTTATGTGTGTGCATGTTTGTGTGTATCCTTGCAGGTGTTTTTGTCTATTTATGTATGTGTGTATGTATGTACACACCACTACCTTGTCGTGGTGAAGGGGCTCATGTACTCCCATGTTGGGTCAACCAAGATGGGCAGGTCATAGCAGAGAGGTCAGACAAATTGTGGTCCATTGGAGAAGGAACTGGCATCAACTCCAGTATCTTTGCTAAGATAACCTTATGGACAAGCAGAGACATAATGATATGGTACTGGAAGATAAGCCCCTCAGGTCAGAAGGTGCCTACCACATTACGGAGGAAGAGCAGAGGGCGAGTATGAGTGGCACCAGATCTAATGAAGTGATTGGGCTAAAGCCGAAAGGACACCCAGCTGCAGATGTGTCTGAAGGGGAAAGAAAAGTCTAAAGCTGCGAAGACCAATTCAGAATACGAACCTGAAATGTTAGAACTATGAACCAAAGTAAACATGAGATGACAAGTTTACACATTGATATCCTGGGAATTAGTGAACTTAAATGGACTGGAGTGGGACATTTCACATCAGACAACCACCAGATCTTCTACTGTGGTCAAAAATCCTGCAGAAGAAATGGAGTAGTCCTCATAGTTAATCAAAGAGTGACCAAAGCAGTGCTGGGTTACAACCCAATAAATGACAGAATGATTTCAATTTGAATTCAAGGCAAGCCATTTAACATCACAGTGATCCAAGTCTATGCCCAAACCATGGGTGCTGAAGAGGCTGAAGTTGATTCAACATGTCATAGATATAACACCAAGAAAAGATGTTACTGTCATCATAGGAGATTGGAAAGTAGGGAACCAAAAGGACACCTGGAATAACAGGCAAATTTGGTAATGGAGTACAAAATGAAGCAGGACAGAGATTACTAGAAATCTGTCAAGATAATTCTCTGGTCGTAGCAAATACCCTCTTCCAACAGCCTCCGAGATGTCTCTACACATGGACATCACCGGATGGACAACATAGAAATCAGATTGACTATATACTTTGCAGCCAAAGATGGAGGAGCTCTATACAGTCAACAAAAACAAGACCCGGAGCCGACTGCGGCTCAGACCATGAGCTTCAGAATGAAACTGAAGTTAAGAGGAACATCATCAGACCAAGTAGCTATGAATAAGCAGTGGAGGCAAAGAATAGATTTAAGGGACTAGACATGGAAGATAGAATGCCTGGAGAACTTTGGACCGAAGTTTGCAACATTATCCAGGAAACAGGAACAAAGATCATTCCCAAAATAGAGAAAACTAAGGAGTCAAACTGGCTGTCTGATGAGGCTTTGAAAGTAGACCAGGAAAGAAGGAAAGCAAAAGGTAGTGGAGATAAGAAAAGATTTGTCCAACTGAATGCAGAACTCCCGAGGATAGCAAGAAGAGACAAGGAGACGTTCTACAATGAGAGATGTAAAGAGATAGAAGAAAATAACAGAATGGGTAAGTCAAGGGACCTCTTCAAGAAAATTAAAGGTCTCAAAGGAAGAGATTGGAGTACCAGATTATCTCATCCTTCTCCTGAAGAATCTGTATGTGGACCAAGAAGCCACTGTCAAAATCAGGAAAGGTGTGCGACAAGGTTGTATAATTTTACCTTATTTATTTAATTTATACGCAAAATACATTATTCGTAAGGTTGGGCTGTATGAATCCAAAGCCAGAAGTGGAGGCAGCTACAGATTTTATTTTCCTGGGGCCATATTCAATTCGAAGCCCTCAACTCGATCACAGATGGCCGAATGTCTGCAAGTATGTTGCGGGCTCCGGTTCGTCTCAGATTACGATGCTATTCAATTGCTCAAGCCCGCAAGTTAAGGGCCCAAAGCCAAAACTGTAAACCATGCACTGGTTCGGAGCAGTTCAGGGCGGGAACTTGATCAATTAAGCAAGCCTGTAACCTCCCATTTCGAATCAGCCAATAGAAAATCTGACAGTCATTATTATGCAGTAAAACATGGAGGTTACTTGTCAATCAATTAGGTTCGGGGGTCCGATATGCGATCAGACTCGCAAACCCACAAAATAAAGGATTATTAAATTGAATGCCAATACTGTTCTTATCAATAGGGGTGGCCTAATATGTATTAACTTATTAAACCCGAAATGAAAGATAAAAATATATTGAATTTCCTGCAGATTTACGGGCTTGAGACTGTTAATTCTAATGTCTATCATCGCTTTTCCCGTTATTTACAGTGCAGTATTGATTTTTTATTTGCATTTACAGTGCTGCGGACAGGGGTTTAACCCCTTGCGGGTCCTCTCTAGCATTCGTAGGATTTTCTCCTTCTTTTGCCATTTACGGGTGTGAAAACATTTGCGGGCTTGGGGAAATTGAATAGCGATTTACGATTTTAGCCTTGCAAAAGTGAAAGATCAAAGGATTCTGGAGGCTGTAAGTTATGAGTTTAACCATCGACATTTTTTCATGGCTGTAACTTGGAAGCCGATCGGAGCCCACAAAAAGACGTCAGTTCAATGGGAAATTAACTTGGGACCTCACTTACGGGCTTCCCGATCTCCCGAAACCTCAATTGAATATGGCCCCTGGACTCATAGATCTCTTCAGATGGTGACTGTAGCCATGAAATTAAAATATTTTGGTCATATCATGAGAGGAGATGATGGGGACGGCAGAAGCGGAGATGGATAGATGAGGTCACTGAAGCAATGAACATGAGCTTGATGAAGCTCAGAGGGCCAGAGGCTGACAGATGTGTCTGGCATGCTGTCCATAGAGTCATAGTCGGACTCGACTGAGCGACTAAACCACAACACTGTATGTGCATGTTTGTGTGTGCAACTTGCTTGTGTGTTTGTTAAATGTGTGTATACATGTGTGTATGCATGTGCATGTTTGCATATTTGGGTGTGTCTGTGTACATGTGTGTGGGTGTTTGGGTGTATTTATGTGCATGTTTGTGTGTGCAGGTGATTGTATGTTTGCATATTTGGGTGTGTCTGTGTACATGTGTTTGGGTGTATTTCTGTATGTGTATATGTTTATATGTATGTGCATGTTTGTGTGTATGCGTGTGGGTGTTCTTGTGTGTATTTCTGGACACGCTAGCTGAGTGAGTGGATTCCTGTACTTTGCTCTTAGTACATTTTCCATTGCTGTGTTTGTACAAGCACCGAGCGCTTTCCTTCCAGACAGATAAAACAATCAGGACTTTGTGGGAGCGTTTAGAAATAGCTGCATCTGTGTCATATGAGTTACTGGCGTGGAGGTGAAGGGGCGGCGGGTCACCATCATCTCCCTGGAGGTATGGACGTCCCCCCCCCCAGAGCTGGCACATGGTGCTCAAATAAACCAGAGATACTTGGCAGCTACTTGAGGAGGACCCTGCTTACTAAGGGGTGATAGATTTGCTCTTAATGTTATATACAACACTACCAGGTTCAGCTTGGCCTATTCCTATTCCCATGCTAATAATATGCACCTGTCTGTCCCCTTACCCAAAAACGCACAAAAAATAGAGGATCATAATTGTATTTACCAAATAAACAAACCACCATCCCCTGCAGATAGAAACTTTCCTGTTACGTTTAACCTCTCACTACCCTCACCAGTATAACATCTTTACAATATGTCCCTCGCCATCCTAATTACATTATTAGTTCACTCTTTTATCTTCACTCACATGGACTACTACTACTCACTGCTCCCTTCCAGCCCATGCATGTTGTTTAGTTGTTCAGTTGTGTCTGGCTCTCATTGACCTCAGCTATCCACCTCTGCCACCCCTTCTTCCTGTGCCATTTTTAATCCTGGACTATTGGAGCCCTTTGTAGTTGCCCACCCCTGGACTATCAGCTAAGCATGTATCAGACTAGTGCGAGGAGATTTCCAAAAGCACATTTTTTATTTTTTTTAAGTTGCTCAAGATAAACTATATTCTGTACTTAATGTCAAATAATACTTTGTTTAGTGTAAAATTGCTAATACAGAAGACAATTGGTAAGATGCCGTAAAAGTATCTGGAAGTTTGTGGGTATCTTGTGCGTAAGTTTGTCTGATTGGGCGTCTCATATCATATCATTTTATTGATAAATTCTGTATATTTGTACTTTAAAGTATATAGTGTGAGCTCCACCCCTGAGGCACCTATGTAGGCAGAGCGTCCTAGCCAATGAGCTGTACGGAGTTCTGTCCTAGCCAATAAGCTGTCAATATCACAGCTGCAGCTTTGTCTCCGGTAAGAGTGAGACAGATACATTTTTGTAGCTGCCTCTGATTGGCCACAACTAATTATGAATTTTATGCTAATTTATCTTGGATTTTCAGGTGCGTTCCTTCTCAAAATAAACGGAAGACATTTTGCAAACCTTTGGATGATTATTAATGTTTATTTTGGGGATTTTTTCATGCAAAAAAAAAATGTTTTCATACACTACTGATTCTCCTCTCACCGATGCATTCATAATCCATAAAAATACCCCAGTTTGGGTGACAGTGCCCTTTTAAAGTCCACACCTGGAGATTTTAATTTTCTAAAACTGAAAATCATTTGCTGGTCCTGGGAAAATTTGGACGAGAAACACCACTATCTGTCTCTTTTTCTGGTGAATTGTTACAATCTGTTTATTTTCCCTGCTTGATAGTAACAACTGGTGAATGTGTGAGAAGCCGCGTCCTTGAGAGCGCTCGCTCCTTAATCAGACAGCGAGGGCACACTGTTCCTTTCTAGAATTCTGCAAAAACAGCTTTGCACAGGCATTTTTTTCTGTTTTTAAATAGTTTCCTCGTTCTTTGGTTCCCACTGGAGCCCAGCTGTTTCTTTCTTTCCAGTTTTTTCCCTCGATGTAATATGAACAGTTCAGTGGCAGATGTTTAAAATCATATGACCTTTTTTTTGTTGTTGATAACCAGTCTGGTGAAGTAGCCACTGAGTGGAGAGGCAAGAAAGTTGCACAATTGTATTATATATATATATATATATATATATATATATATATATATATATTTACAGACCCTATGGACCGCAGCACGCCAGGCACATCTTCCGTTATGTCTTTGGTCGTGCTTATCAATACATTTATCTTGCCAAAGATACTGGAATTAGTTGCCAATTCCTCCTCCATTGGACTGCAATTTGTCTGACCTCTCTGCTTTGGCCTACCCATCTTGGGTGACCATAAATGGTATAGCCCACAGCTTCATTGAGGTACACAAACCCCTTCACCACAACAAGGTAGCGATACTGAAGTGGTACGTTGATAGTCATCGTTAATTGGTTCCAGAAGTAATGTCTATTGACTCATACTGATCTTAGCAAGCGTGACGAGTAACAAACAAACATTGAGTGTCAAAGCAATTTTGTTCGTCAAAATGTGTTGAATATCAAATTCAACAAGTTTTGAGGCAGACGAGTACCAAAGTATATGTATGTGTGTGTGTACATCACCTTAAGATGCTATATATATATAATTTCAGTTTAAGGGACATATTGACAATTGTTTTTGTTTTATATCACAGAAAATAACAGATTTTCAGCCTTCCCCTCTGTTCTAGCCACTTCTCCCTTTTCTCTCTCATGTGCCATGTGTCACCTAAAGCCACATACGTGGAGCAGGGATTTCACGCTACTAGTGTAATGCTGGTGCATGCGGACGCTCATCATGTCACCAAGCAGCATATGACACTGGTAATTTGAAGCTCATTCCTTGTGGGTGTAGCCTTATTAGTAAATATGCCATCCTACATGAGAGAGAACAGGAAGAAAGGGAGAGGTTCCAGAAGGTGAGAATTTGTTATGCAGTCAATTCTGAGCAAGTGAAGTTTATATCACATATAATAGTTGTCAAACTGAGTGTACAACTTAGGCGATGAGCGCCACAGGTGCTCATCGATAGCGAACCTCGCGAAACGAGGCGAGCCGTCAACGCCTAGGACTTAGCTGATGAGCGCCAAAGACGCTCATCGCTGCGAGGCGAGCCATTAAACCGTAGCACTTAGCCAATGAGCGCCAAAGGCGCTCATCGCTGCGAGCCTCGCAAAGCGAGGCGAGCCATTAAACCGTAGTACGTAGCCCATGCGAGCCTCGCGAAGCGAGGTGATCCATTAACATACCAGACGCAGGACTTAGAGCCCAAAAAAGTATGAGACGCGGGACTTAGAAAAAAAAAGATACGAGATGCGGACTTAGAAAAAAAAAGATACGAGGCGCAAAAATGTACAAGATTAGCTGCCGAACAAAAAACTGAAAAACACACTAAATACACCAAAGAAATTTCAAAAAACATCACAGACAGCATGGGGCAACAGCCAGGACGTCTGTGAGTGAGCTGGAACGCAAATTTAGCTCGATTTAGACGATTTTTGCCACTCGAGAATCACCTAAGCGAGGAAAAAAATGCCCACCGAAAATAATGAAAACGAGGCTACATGACCCCGGATCATGCAAAACACTGCAAACCGCGTGGCACTTTACACATCACACTACTAACTACAAGATACACTCTTACAAATACCGGAAAATGCTCACGAGACGCGTACCACATTAATAACATTGCGACTATATAATGCCGCTTTACACAATAAACCAACGGCTTTCCCTCGCGCACGCAGCCTATTTAGAATGCACACTTGGAACATTCATTACACTTTATAAGCAGCGCACCAACACTCACAATGTATATTCTATGCAGATGGAAAATACACACAGATTGTTAGCTCTTCAGCCTATTGCTCGCTGCATATATCAATTACATATAATTAAACTATATCAATTTATTTAATAAATCATTCATTATTACTTAACTACATATACATCGAAATAGATATCTCTACCAAAAGTACACGACAGGGGAGGCTCGCCAAAGGCGCTCATTGTGATGCATGCAATGAGCGCCAAAGGCGCTCAGCACAAGCCTCGCAATGAGCGCCGAAGGTCCTCACAGTACAAAACGGTTTCAATTATGTCTCAAACAGCATTCCCGTGGCTTCAAATTTATTGCCCCTTAATTTTTGACGGGCAAGTTGCTGGTTTTAAATAATAATAAGATGTAATTGTTAAAAACACTTGTATAAAACAAAATAAATTGCCTAAAGGGTCCCTCTAACCTCCTTGCTGCTGGAATTTGGATGAACAAACACAAAGTGGTGACTATTAATGTGAGGGAGGCCTTTGGGTTTATAGAGAAACAGAGCTACCAGGGAGCGTCCATACTGATGTAAACACTGCAGCTATAAAATATAGCTTATTGGATACCCTGACATGAATTGGATGCAAGCCACTCTCTGCAGATCTGACTTGGACTTCGCTTCAGTTTAAGACTCATCAGTGTCTCAAGAAGAATATGAAAAACTTTTCTATGAAGATTGCAATTGGCCTAAATGTATTTGATATAAAAGACCACATTTAAAAGTTAACCCAAAAGTTATGTAGTTACTGTTCCAAGTTTAACGAGATAGAGATGCAATTCGAAGAAACAATTCTGTTACTAACACTTAGATTTCCGAGTTGTGCAATCTGACTGTGTAAAATATCATGAGACAACTAAACTACAGGTCTAAAGTGTGGCATTTCCATTCATTTTGTTGTGTTTTTCAGCAGCTCACATCAAACGGCAGAGGTAATTAAAAGGCAAGTGCTACAATATATACATTTAGGTTATGTTGGGCAAAAAAGTGATTTAAGTCCTCCACCGTACAGAGTACAGTAAATAAATAATACATTTGTGTTCCCATTTGAATGCCTAAAAATAAGTTTAAACACTCTTTTGTTGAGTCCACAATGCAAAAACATTCAAACATTGAATAAATTGAATATTTATATCAAAACCATGTTTTATATAGTATTTTGATTAAAGACAACTATTACTCCAAAGGGGATATATTAAACCCGGCCAAAATATTTATATTCGGGTACCACTATGTATAGTGTTGTAATATTCCCCATGCTCTGAAAAGTACATAGATACATTACCCTAATACCCACACTCTATTGGAAGAGATAAGACGTTCACGGAGGAAAGAAGTACCAAACTACAAGCCAACATGTGTTGGGAAGTCTATAATATACCTCATAGACTAAGGTTAGAAAAGAGAGAGCTTTACCTACTGATCTCTGTGAACAAGGGTTTGGGATTACAATATATTGGGTATTTTGCACTAGGAATTGGTGTGCTATCTCTCCCCACCCCTCTTCTCTTTGTATAATACAAAAGCATTATGGATTATGCACAAGTTAGGAGACCTACCCACAGACAGCACTGTTTTGAGCTAATCTCATCAGAGTGGGGCTGGTTCCTATCTAGTTAGCTGGATTTATATATATTTATATATATAAAATACATATTTTCTAAATGGTAATATACCCCAAATCTCAATCTCAATATCAATGATAAAGTGATTCGTACCATTATTTGGAAGTAGGTCCCTGATTAAGTGTTTTCTCCAGTGTATATTGCTAGGCCGGACTAAGACTTAAAATGAATCATGTTCAACTCCACAAGCAGCCATTAAACAATCAGAAAAGCAAGTGACCCATATAAATGGAGCCCTGTCAGATTCCTACATCAAAGGGGCTCCCCTCTGGCATCTGGTCTGTTTGGTCATTCCAGATTGACACTAATTGGACTAAAGTAGCCAAAGAAAATAATTGTCATTTAAGTATTTTTTTTTACTCATTTCTGCCTTTCTGATCCAACAAGTGAATCTACTTTAGACATGTGTCTTGTTATGAAATGCAGTGTGTTTGGTGACTGGACAGAGCCTTTGTGCAACCTGTACAATTAAATTAGAAAAAACACAATAATCTTTATGTACTTGCCTTAGCAAACTTGCTGTAATGACTCATTGGCATATATAATGCAGCAGAATGGGATTCTGGGTATAAGTATTCACATGACCACATCATTCAATCCCTTTAATCCCTTCGATCCATTTTCAGATCTTTATAAACTTACATAAATATCCACAGGTCTCATAGAAATCACACAATTTAAACATAAATAGCATTATATATATATATATATATATATATATATATATATATATATATATATATACACACATATATGTAGATACACATATGTACTATTTATATACTATATATATTTATATATAGTATATAAATAGTACATTTGTGTTCACATTTTAATGTCAAAAACAAGTTAAAAAAAACCTGCTTCCTCCTCAGAATTCCGAGAAATACAGTTATTATACTGCATTCTAGTAAGCTGAGCAGGGACATGGAAATGTGCCCACAGATGCTTCATTCTTCAATCCATAACCATTTTAAACATGACTTCCTTTAAGCTTATGCCCGCTGCATTACACAGCTTTTTTGCAAAGCCAAGGTTGGATTTTTCACACAAGCTGGGAATCCTACCCACATTTGAGTTTTCATACATTTGTTGTAGTAGTTAAAGGGAAACAAGGCCATAATATCTAATAAATAAAAAGCAGAGGTTGTAACCTCTAAAAAAAAGAATACGCCTTGATTATGTTCCCTAGAGGCGTCTTTATTGGAAATGTTGGGACAATTATAGGCAAACAGAACAATACAACTTGGGTTCAACCCACAAATGTGATTACATTACCTATCCTTAACCAGTCATCTCAACCAGACCCCTGTAAAACCTCACCAGCCAATCTGGGGGTGTGGGACTTAATCCCATCACACGGTGAGCTTATGATTAAAGCCTAAATTTAAACATGTTCAAAGTTCCCTTCTAAACTAGATAACGTACTGCTACTATTTTAATTTCTTGCCCACAGCTAGATAATTTTATTAGACAGGTTGTTATCAAGATTTACAGTCCATTGGTCGAATTTCCTTTCTCTGGTGATGAAATATGCAGGGACTGGAATGATCAGGAGGAGGATATAGAAGAACTAGCTCTTTCAGTAGAGCTTAACTAGCCCCCAAAAAACAGGTCTCTATAGAGAAGTCCTCCAACACTTCACCTGTTACAACATATTGTATTTCTGGACCTATGGAGTCTCTGCAGTTCTTTCTCTGTATGTGTTATGTTTTCCTCTTGAATAACCCAACAGTCTAGAATGAGATGTTTCTCATCCCCTAGAAGATTATCCTAAGAGACCTATCCACTAACCTGCGAAAAGATCTTGAGAAAGCTCCATTGAGGAACATCGCCTTCAGTGAATATAGTCCATTAATTCTAATAAAAGTTTGGATTTAACCAAAAGTATCTAAATTATCATTAGTAATATTACTATTTATCTATTATGCACCAACATATTTACAAGGGTACAATAAAGAAGAGTGGGTAAAATAAGCAAAAATTCCAACACAAAACAAATTATAAGGTATATAAAAATAGATAGACATTACAATTTGGAGCAACAGAGTTGAGGTGTCTACTCCAAAGAGCTTACACTCATTTAATATCTGCAACACTCATTTTTTAAATATATATTGCAGGTCATTTTTTTCTTCCATCTCTTAGAGGCCTCCTAAACAGACTCACTAATTCCATTTATATATATATATACATTATTATTCATATGATAAATCTACTTTGATACATAAAACATATAAGCTGAAAAATGATCCGTCCATAGCATTCACGCACATGTTGAATGGGAGGTAATGGTGACCAAGGAACGAGCAGAGCTATGCTAACCAGGCCTATTCTCATTATAATATCCTATTTACATGCTAATTTAGCTCACATAGTTTATCATATACTGAAAGCATAATGGGCTTGTCTGCTGTTTTCACAGTTTGGTAATTAATAAACAAGGCCATCCATTATTCTTTTCAAGAGTCTGAATTGCAAATTAATGTTTTTTTAAGCCTCAAACAAGTTTGTTTTCCTTTAATTTCCTTATTATTAGCAATTGTTTTTTAACCCCTTCTATCCAGGTATTTAATTATCGTTTTTTTAGCTAGCTTCTGAAACAGGCACACAAATATATTAAAATGTTTTTATTTGAAATATGAATTAACATTTTTATAATAATGGATTATTGGGAAAACATAAAACATTACTTTTAAATGTATTTTTAAAAAAAAATAATATAGAATAAACATAAAACAGTTTAATATGTAATGTACAAAAATATAATATATTAAAATAAAAATAATTAAATATTTAAAAAAGAAAAAATATGTGATGTCAAATGTATACCTTATCATGTAAACAAATGATGAAATAAATGAATCTCATATGACGGCTTTACCATTTATTGAACATTTCTTACATTATATAATATTATTATACTCTGATTATTCAACTGGATTACTGGACATTCACAGCTACCTCACTCTTCATATATATATATATATATATATATATATATATATATATATATATATATATATAGTAAATGACATCTGTGTTCACATTTGAACGTCTAAAGCAAGTTAAGAATACCTGCTTCCAGCTTAGAGTTCCGAGAAATATATATATATATATATATATATATATATATATATATATATATATATATATATATATATTTATCTCAATTCTCTTTTACATATTTATCTAAATCCATATCCAACAGAAATTTTCTTTCAAATACAAAATTTTAATTTGTTTATTTCAAGATATAAATTGTTTGTGCAATTTAATTAAGCAGCTAAACATGCCAATGCAAGATGTTGGTCTAATCTTGATTTATCCATAATATAAACCAACATTATGTACATTCAGTCTGTATTAAAAATTATCTTCTTATAGGAGGATTTGAAAAATATCTTTCTATAGGGCCTACATCAAAAATATTTAGAAATAGATATTAATATAACTTAAAATTATCTAAAACTATGTATTTAGATGTTACTTTTGAGTGTAAAAAATGCAAATTGTGATTTTTTTTAAAATAACAAGCAATTCATTCCAAATATTCGCCCAAATCGCTAAAATATGTGTCATATAATTAGAAATTTGCCTTTCCACTCAATAAATATGTTCTTCCTAGAAAAACATGAATATAAAACAAAAGTCACCGCTTATTGTTATAGAGCAGACTAATGAAACTTTAGATAACAATATAGTAGGAAATAATGAATTTGGTGATAATTTTCTAATAGTATAAACGATGCTTCTCACGATAGATGTTTGTGTCGTTGACAGAATGACGGATTGACAATTTAGACTTCCATCAGTTAGTGGGGTACTGTTGAACCCTGTCTTATCAATCCCCACCCACTTAATGCTGTCATAGAACAAAGCTTTTGGATCTTAAGGAGGGCGGGTGCCAGTGACAACTTGGAATGACGCTAGAGATTGTGTCTTTGGGTCAAGAGTGAAGTCTGGGAAAAGCGAGTCCAACCCCTTTATTCTTTGAATCCAAACTGGGTAATTCCAATTGAGGGCTTTGTCCGGTGAGATGATTACCCAGAACATGTTACAAAACCCTACACATCCCACATTGTGTAAGCCCAGTTTGTTGGAGCTATTGGGAAGCATTAGATGTGGCCCTCCCAACTTGCCAACAAGGACACACATTGTTTCTCTTGCTATCATTTGGTTTGTGATTCACTCTCGGTATCAGGACTGCATAATAAGCGGTCCATCTGGCATGAGGATTTGCTTGTTCAATTCTTGGATCTGTACCAGTTTCCAAGGGCCACATGCTCTTAGAGAAGAGAGACTGATGTGCTATGTTCATTGATGTCATTAATTGACATTGTCACCATTTGACACATGACATATGGTGCAGATTGAGGCTAAACTTTGTAAGGGGTTAACACTATTGTGTTAAATGCCAGCTTCTATTAGATTGTCAGCTCTTTTGGGTGGGCATTTTACTCTATACCCTGTGCTGAAGTATAGAGTAAAAATGTGTTTGTTTGAAAAATTGCACAGAATGAGTAAACTGTACGCAGAAGTAAAAAAAAAGTAGCTTCCAGTTTATGACATTTTAAATGTATTTTTCCTGCATGGAAATCTATAATTTTAGCTTCTGGTAGTTGGATAAGACTTTACATGCAGTGCTGGCATATCTGATAGTAAAGGTATAATGGAAAGCTCATCAAGAGGCTAGATGGAGGAGATGGAACTCTGCGATCAAGAAGAACTGAACACAGAAGTGAAATATTTAAAGGCTTGGTTGTTTATTTGCTATATCTATCTATCTATCTATCATCCATCTGTAATTGCCTGAAAATATTGTAATTGTTAATATTTCTGTAAAAATTATTACTTTGAAAGTACTGGGAACAGCCACATACATCATTTATATATATATATATATATATATATTTATATATATATATATATATATATATATATATATATATATATATATATATATATAATGATGGCCACCAAAGCCCCTCTCAATTGTGATGCTGGTTGGCATCAAAGAACCTTATCTGAGAGGATTAAGATAAGACTTTGCTTCTGATAATAAGAGCTTTTGATGTCTGTATGCAATGAAGCTCTACTATGGCTAGAAAAAGCAGCAGTTGCTATGGAGACACTCTAGGCAGGCTTTGGGCCTTTTGAAATAAAAATCGCCAACAAAAATAAATATAATAAAGTGAGTGCTGCCGACACTGGGTAGCTACAGTTCATTGAGGGAACCATAAATGCCAACATGTACTGTGACATATTGAAGCAGAGCATGATCCCCTCCCTTCGGAGACTAGGCCGCAGTGGAGTATTCAAACATAACGACACCAAACACACCTCCAAGATGACCACTGCCTTGCTAAAGAAGCTTAAGGTAAAGGTGATGGACTGGCCAAGCATGTCACCAGACCTAAACTCTATTGAGCGTCTATGGGGCATGCTCAAACGGAAGGTGGGGGAGTGAAAGGTCTCTAACATACACCAGCTCCGTGATGTCATCATGGAGGAGTGGAAGAGGACTCCAGTGGCAACCTGTGAAGCTCTGGTGAACTCCATGTCCATGAGGGTTAAGGCAGTGCTGGAAATAATGGTGGCCACACAAAACATTGACACTTTAGGCCCAATTTGGACATTTCCACTTAGGGTTGTACTCACTTTTGCTGCCAACGGTTTAGACATTAATGGCTGTGTGTTGAGTTATTTTGAGGGTACAGCAAATTTACACTGTTATACAGGCTGTACACTTACTACTTCACATTGTAGCAGAGTGTCATTTCTTCAGTGTTGTCACATGAAAAGATATAATAAAATATTTACAAAAATGTGAAGAATGTACTCTCTTTTGTGAGATACTGTATATAGTTGTCGTAATTGCAAGTTTGTGTGTAACGCTTACAAATTACGGGTTTGCGCATGCACAAACTCACAATTACGACAACTATATTACTATTATTATTATCGTTTATTTGTAAAGCGCCAACATATTCAGTAGCGCTATACATATGTTTAGTTACAGGCAAAGACAAGGTCAAGATTAACATATTGTGATGAATGGATGGCCCTGTCTTTGAGCTTGGTATCCGGTGTCCATAGAGCTTTTCCCTAAAGCACTGTGCAGGATTGAAAACTCGCAGACTTACAATCTAAAGGTTGAAGTGTGTATGTGGTACAGTAGGGAGAGAGTAGTGCTGAGCATGTTAGTGTGAAAGGTTATAGGCTTCTTTAAACAGGGGTGTTTTTATTAAAGTTTTGAAGGATTTGAGGCAGGAGGATAGTCTGGTTAAGCGAGGCAAGGAGTTCCAGAGAATAGGGGCAGCGCAAGAAAAGTCCTGGAGACGGGAGGGAGAGGAGGTTACAAGAGTGGTAGAAATAAGAAGGTCATTAGCAGAACGAAGAGGGCATGTGGGGGAGTTTTTGGAGATGAGAGCAGAGATGTAAGGGGGTGTGTTGTTGTTGAGGGCTTTATACGTTTCAATATTTTAAATGTTATTCTGGAGGCTAAGGGAAGCCAGTGGAGTGATTGACAAAGAGGAGCTGCTGACACTAAACGTTGTGTATGGAAGATGAGTCTGGCGGAGGCATTCATTATGGATTGAAGTGGGGAAAGGTGAGTGGTGGGCAGGCCAACAAGGAGCGAGTTTAATAGTCGAGAAGAAAAATGATGAGAGCGTGTATTAGAATCTTAGTAGTGTCTTGTGTGAGGTAGTGGCATATTCTGGAGATGTTTTTTAGATGGAGAAGGCAAGAGTTAGTGACTGTATGTGAGGAATGAAAGAGTGGGCAGGGTCCAGTAGAACCTCGAGACAACGGGCCTGGGAGGTGGGAGTGATGATGGCATTGTTGACAGTGAGAGAGATGTGAGGAATTGAAGCTGTAGTAGAGGGTGGGAAGATTGAGAGTTCAGTCTTAGACATGTTGAGTTTTAGATGGTGGGCGGACATCCAAGAAGATATACTAGAGAGGCAGTTGGAGATGTGTGCTAGAGGAGAGGGGGATATATCTGAGGCTGAGAGGTAGATGTTAGTATCATCTGCATAGAGATGGTACTGAAACCCCAAAAAGTTTATTAGGTTATCAAGTGAGGATGTGTAGATGGAGAAGAGGAGGGGGCCTAGAACTGATCCTTGGGCTACGCCAACAGACAGGGGGTGAGGAGAAGAAGAGTTGCTGGAGAAGGAGATGCTAAATGATAATTCTTGGAGGTATGATGAGAACCACGAGTGAGCAGTGTCTCGAATGCCGAAGGAGGAGACTATGTGGAGTAGAAGTGGATGGTCAACTGTGTCAAAGGCATCAGAGAGATCCAGAAGAAGCATAATGCAAAAGTGGCCTTTAGATTTGGGGCCTAAAGCTGGATTGGAAGGCGTCCAGAAGAGAGTTAGAGGAGATTAAATATATATGATTGATATTGTTGCTTGTGCCATGCGTGGCAGGAGAGGGGGAAAGGAGACACATGGGGAGGGAGAGGGGACAAAAGGAGAGGGGGAAAGGAGGCACAAGAGAGGGAGAGGGGTAAAGGAGACACAGGGGAGGGAGAGGGGGAAAGGAGACCCAGGGGAGGGAGAGGGTGAAAGGAGACACAGGGGAGGGAGAGAGGGGAAGGAGATACGGGAGGGACAGGGGGAAGAGACACAGGGAAGGGAGAGGGGGAAGAGACACAGGGGAAGGGAGAGGGAGAAAGACACAGGGGAGGGAGAGGGGAGAAAGAGACACAGGGGATGGAGAGGGGGAAACAGACACGGGGAGGGAGAGGGGGAAACAGACACAGGGGAGGGAGAGGGGGAGTGAGACAGGGGGAAGAGACATAGGGGACAGAGAGAGGGGGAAGAGACACAGGGGACGGAGAGAGAGGGAAGAGACACAGGGGACGGAGAGAGGGGGAAGAGACACAGGGGATTGAGAGAGAGGGAAGAGACAAAGGGGAGGGAGAGAGAGAGGGAAGAGACACAGGGGAGGGAGAGAGGGGGAAGAGACACAGGGGAGGGAGAGAGGGGAAGAGACACGGGAGGGAGAGAGGGGGAAGAGACACAGGAGAGGGAGAGGGGGGAAGAGACACAGGGGAGGAAGAGGGGGCAAGAGACACATGGAATGTAGGGTGGAGTGACACAGGGGAGGGAGAGGGGGGAAGAGACACAGGGGAAGGAGAGGGGGAAGAGACACAGAGGAGGGAGAGGGGGAAGAGACACAGAGGAGGGAGAGGGGGGAAGAAACACATGGGATGGAGAAGAGACACAGGGGAGGGAGAGGGGAAGACATGCAGTGGAGGGAGAGGAGGAAGAGACACAGGAGAGGGAGAGGGGGGAACAGACACAGGGGAGGGAGAGGGGGAAAGAGACACTGGAGGAAGATTGGGGAAAGAGACCCATTGGAGGGAGAGGGGGGAAAGGCGAGGGTGGGGGGAAATCAGACACAGGGGAGGGAGAGGGTAAAACAGACAGCAGGGAGGGAGAAACACAGGGGAGGGAGAGAGGGGGAAAGGAGACATAGGGGAGGGAGAGGGGGAAGACATAGGGAGAGGGGGAGAGACACTGGGAGGAAGAGGGGGGAAGACACATGGAGAGGGGGGAGAGACACAGGGGAGGCGGAGGGGGGAAGAGACACAGGGGAGGGAGGAGGGGAGAGACACAGGGGAGGGAGAGGGGGGAAGAGACACAGGGGAGGGAGAAGAGACATGGGGGGATATACACAGGGGAAGGGAGAGGGGGGAGAGACACAGGGGAGGGAGGAGGGGAGAGACACAGGGGAGGGAGAGGGGGGAAGAGACACAGGGGAGGGAGAAGAGACATGGGGGATATACACAGGGGAAGGGAGAGACACAAGGGAGGGAGAGGGGGGAAGAGACACAGCGGGGGAAAGAGACACAAGAGTAGAGGGAGAGACACAGGGGAGGGAGAGGGGGAAAAGAAAGAATGATATTCAACTAGGAAATAGCCCGTCAAAAATGACAGGAATAAAATTGTAAGGCTGGCAATGCTGTTTGCCATACAACGTGAGGCTTTTGCTCCTGCTTTTGCTCCTGCAGTGCAATGAGCACGTCTGGAGCTCATTGCAGCTTAAGTCTTGCGTGCCTCAACTGCTCGCCTTCCTTTACGAGGCTCGCAGTACAGGAGGTCTACAGAGAGACACGCAGGGTACACAGAGAGATAGTACATAAACAGACAGAAAACACAATGTATAACACCATATCATACCATCATTTTTGACGGGCAAGTCGCTAGTAAAATTATAATATTTGGCTCATAAGCCTAGCTAGTCTCTCCGTTCTTGTTACCTACCTTAATAAGTTCTCAGGATAGGTACTGTATATCCCAGGTATACTTTAAAATCTCTTGTTCTTGTTCCTGTTTTTCTGGACAATACTTTGCTCCTGAATTTTATTAAATGATTTAAAATAATTGTTGATTTCTACCCTATAACAGTCTGGTCTTGTAGACCGTGTACCATTTTAGTCCCCCTCCATTGAATTGTCCCTAATTTATTAATCTCCTTTTGGAGATCCAGATATAGGTGACGTCCGATTAGGGATCTATAGAGTGACATTAGTACCTCTCTATTTCTGCATCCTATTTGCTTTTCCT
>CM050168.1:231958266-232190766 GCA_027410445.1 Discoglossus pictus | reverse complement strand
CTGCACATCCACCCCTACAGAGTCTATGTCTGCATATACTGCAGAAGGCAAACCCAACAGAGACTATTTCTTTGACCTGAGACAGAAAAAACAGAGCTTATAAGCACTTCTTAATAAAATAATGTACGTAAAAGTAAATAGATACACAGAGATATTATATACCTTGTAATATCCATGAACCTTCCATATCCCTTTAAACACAACCTATGTAGGTCGATGAGGCACTCGGCTAGTGACCTTCCCTTCCTGTGAATGCATTAAATTTACCTTTTTTGGCACCAATACTTCAGCCTATATACTAGTCTCTCACCTATTTGTGAACCCAATCTTAAGATAAGCAGTTTGAGAATTTGATTATAATGTATGACAGTGGAATACAATTTGGTGGAATTTATATATGTCAGATCTTCTGTTCTACCCTTGTGTTGGGCTTGAAAAGGTTGATAGATCAATCCTACCCAGAGGTTGACTGGGTTCTGTATCCCCTCACACAGGAAGGCTATCAGGATTCAAGGACAAGTTGCAGATTCTCTGGACCAGTTGCAGAATATCTCCATAGAAAAAAATAATAAAATACTTTAGTCTAAGTGAAACACACCATAAATCTGTGTCACAAACAGTGAATAATCTTTATTTCTCGGTTCACACTTTAATAGAGTTTTTACACAATACAGACATTTTAAACACAACTTAGCGTCTATGGGTTAAAGGATCCAATCAACGCTTGCATTTTGTCAGTGCTAACGTGATTGGCTAGAAACTCTAGCTATAGGCCAATCAGTGTGTGCGGCGTGCACCAATTGGTAGGATTTTCAAGTATAGGAGCAGGGAATGGTCTAGGCACTTTCACCCAGGGCACGGTGCCAGCCTATCTGTCTCTCTGGCTAGGTGCCGATGAGTCTATGGCTGCAAATGTCAGATGACCCAGGTAATTTTTAGGCACACCAGGGGGCTGTAGGAGTACTTGGAATATTGAAGACAGAGTGTCTGGGGGATGGGTCCGGGTATAACCCGAGTGGGAAACCATGCATCCGAGGTAGACAGGCTCATGTACCGGGTAGACAGACTTTTTATTTATACGGGAACAAAGAGGAGGATAGTGCACTTAGCAGGCTCAGTGTGTCCTGTAAGTTGGGAAGGGATATCCCTGTTGCCCGGTATTCAATGTGAGGATGGAGTTTATGTGTGCCTGTTCCCTAGCTACCTTTATTGACACAGACAGGAGTAGGCATGGAGTGTATGGTGGCCCCCCGGGCTTATTCAATATTGGTGAATGGCCCGGGCTATATACCAATTAGTGGTTAACCACAAGACAATGGATCAAAGGGATATCACTATGTTGAATGTTTGTGGGTTGAGTTAAATAGTGTAGCAGCAAATTCTAAAAGAATATTGATAGGAGTATGCATAAACCGCCAATATAATTGAAAGTTAGGAAATGCAATTATTCTTACAGATTGAAAATGCAGCTAAGCAGGGGCGGGTCTCCTGCTGATGCAACCATTGCCTTGGGAGGGGGCCCAGTGCTGCCTACATTTCCTGTGCACACCATTCCCCCTCCCCTTCTCCTCCTTCTCCCTTCTCCCCTCGTCCCCCTCTGTTAGAGGTGCTTATTTGAGAACGCGAAACACATACCTAGGTTTGTCCTATAGGTCTGGTCACCCACTCTAAGAGCATCCTCTTTTAGCTCACTTGTGCCCTTCACAGGGAGAACTATCCTGTAGTATATCAGTCTGGTCTCACTTAAAAGAGTAATGGATAGATTAGAATTGCCTGGTATTTCAAGGCTGGATCACTCTGAAGCAGCCCATTGGTTGTTTGGCCAAGCCCCATTCTCATTCCCTATGAAGTTCCATGTAAGCAGCTTCAAAAGCTTTAAAAACTAAAATGCCTACAACGTATTCAACTCTTGATACATTTTACATTTTTCTACATGATTTCCAAGCCTCTGTTGCCAATTTGTTCGAGTTCCGTGTCCTTATAAAACAACAACAGGATTATTTTTCCATTTCTCCCAGTTCTGTAGCAATGCTGATAACTACTTGTTATGTTATTATCTGCCAAGGGCAACTTCAGAGACCTTGTTAATGATGGGTGTGGGCTGTGTGCAAAATCCTTGTTTTGCACATTAGTAAACGTTCAGGGAATTGGTGCAGACAGAAGATTTTTGTGCATGATCTCAATAAATCTGGAAGCAGTTTCATAGTCTAGAAATGATTTGCTGCCGATCATCTTTCACAGTAACACCAGCAGGATTTGTGTAGCCTCCTGTGTACTGGCAAAAGTGTAAGACAACTAGAAGAAGCCTGCCGAAAAATATGGTTGTCCAACCAAGACAGCAGGCACACAGTGCATGGAGATTATTTATGACTTGGATTGCCGATACATATTAGAGAATCAATAAATGATCCCCCTTTGACAACCTTTATGTGGTAATGGTCAATATTAATAATTTATCAATATTACATATATTTAAAATAGCTTGAATTTTGAATAGTGGCAGACATTACCAGTATCTCATGCTGCAGTGACATGCTGTGTGTCTGCTTGCAGCAGCAAGACACTGGTAGTGGGAAATCCCTTCCCTGTAGGCGTGGCTTTAGGTCACAAAAGTGACATATAACAGTCTGCAGGAGAGTGCACAGGAAGAAACGTGCAGAATCCAGAAGCTGTAAAACTGTTACTTTGTGGACTTCTTTCTATGACAACCACACTGAGTATAAAATGAAATACGTTAATTAAAACATTTATATAAAACAACATATTTCAGTTTAAAATTCCTCTTATTATACTTGGATTCTTATAACTTATACAGCTGCTAATACTGAGCCCTATTCTATTGACCAATTTGTATATTTATACACACTTAAAACCACTGTTATATTGCCACATATTCTATTAGCTACTCGCAATCCGACTATGAGTTCCCAGAGTTCACTGCAGGCCAGTCAAAGCTGCAAAACCGGCCTTAGAACTCCATTGGTTTTAGCACAGCTCAAATATTACGAATGCTAACAAATTAAAGTTACACAAAATCGATAATCTTTTAGACCCATAGCTCTAGCTCGCACATAAAGTCTGACCCGCAACTGAAAACAGTATCACATTTCTGTCAAAATTATTACTAAATAGGACTCGCAGGGCTTTTTCCAACACTTATTAGAGCTGTAGCAGCAATAAAACACACAATACTGTACTTTAAAAGAATGGGAAGGCATGGAAAGACAGAATTAATTGTAGAACAGCCTAAAAACCCCAAATATGCATTTCTGAGTAATAACGATCCCAGGACTCAAGAGGTTAATACATATCATGAAACCCACATGGACTTGCATATGCCTTTAAATGATCTATTGCTTTTTTTAATTACACTAATAACAGCTAAAAATCTAAGGTCTGTTTACAAACACACTCCTGACTGTTCCATGATTAACAGCATCTGCTGACATCCGAGTAGTGTTGACCAAGCAGTGTAGAACACAAGATTTACTTTTTTCACTGAACTACAGGAATGCAGGAGGAGAAGTTAACCCCCAACTGTATTCTTTAGCTGATTCCAGCAGTCATTTCCCTGCACAGATTAATTTGGCAATGTTAACTCTCTTTCTGCATATGCTCTCCGCACAGAGCTCTTGTACGGGGACTCTGTGCGGCGGCACTGCCAGTGACTCTTAATTTAGGATTTTTTCTGTTATAAAGGCACTTATTTAAAAAATTAAAGATGTTTTTCAACATGTTTTTAGTAGAATTTTATAGTTGTGTGCTCCAAGTTGTTCTGAACTGGCCCTTTAAATACTTTCTGATCATATGATCACGCCCCCTGAAATCTGACTTAAAAATGCAGGGTTAACGAGTTTAGGCTTAAGAAGGTAAATTGCGAGCTTAAGTCAATAGAATAATCTAAAGATTTAGAAAAAGATCACTGCAGTCAAATTTACGAGTTTGAGACATTTGCAAGCAGCTAGTAGAATAGGGCCCATTGTTATCTTCTACAGAAACCTGCAAAGTTTTTCCTAAACTAAAGTTGGTCTTTAATGTAACAGGAGGAGATTTTAAACTTGCTAAAAATATATTGTTTTAAAATATATATTAATGTACTAAATATTGGGACATGAAATTTAAACGTAACAGCTAATGACTAGTTAAGTGTCATTCCAGGAGCACTGTATGACAGAATAAATACATATTTGAAAAATGCAAGTCTGACTAGGCAATAAAAATGTCAAAAAAGCTATTTTTAAGAAGAAAAAAATACATATAATTATTTGCCTCTACATGGCCCTGGAGGCATCCATAACATTTTGATGAAGGGTGCATGTGTGAAACGGGTGTTTACATTTTTCCAGAGCAGAGCTTGAATTTATTGATGTGAGCATGCAAGGGTGTCAAGTTCTAAATGGCCAATGATTTATGGAATACCCTTCCACTCTACCTCACTCCTTCTCCCCACCGCTCCATCCACTGTTCACTAGATAAAAAAAATGCTCTAGGGCTCAAAGAGATCAATAAGCTCCAGGGGAGGAGCTAGAAAATATAGGGCCCCAATGCAAAAAAATAATAATTTGATCCCCCCTGGTACCAAGTCACTCAGTGCCCCTCGCCAAGAACAGTTCCAATAACAGCCTTCCTGCTTAAGACTTCTTCCCATAACAGCTCCCCTCGCCAATCCCCCCATGGGGATCCCAGGGGGGACTTAGTGGGTTGGGCTGGGGTGGTGTACTTTGGGGGGGCCCTAAACTACAGAAAATAATGTAATGCCAAAAATAATTACACAGCATTTGGCCCCCCACCAGAGGTGGGCCCCAGTGCATTTTACCATCTGCCCCAATGGTAGTTCCGCCCCATGTAAGCTCTCAAGTCAGACTAGGTGGAAAAGTTCTATATGCAAACAGAATCTTCAAAAATTAAACATTTCTTTCTGTTCATGGCTTACACAGCTGGTAATATTTGTGAGGTTTTTCCTATAATACACTATATAAATGTTATATCCCCAAGGAAAAATAAAATAATTATGTTAATTGAGATGCAACAAGACACCTGGGTATTAAGTTTTAGTAAGAAGTCTACATGATTACTTCTGACACCGGCACAGAATGCTTCCCTTTGCAGACCTGACCGCAGTCTCACACATTGCATGGTTTGTGTATTTATTACCTACGGGCACTGGGAGGACCACCATCCGTGAATGGGACTTGGTTCTCTGGTATTTGTATCCCCAGCCCTCTCAGAGACTCGTCAGATGTGATGATTTATTGAGGCAGATGTTTGTACTCTTGGATGGTTGTCATTCAATATATCGATGAAACCACCAAATAACAGCCCACCAGATGCAAAGGATAATATTTGATATACAATATTCAGACAGGAATTTCCCAGCAGCTACAACCAACGTGTTTATTATCATCTCAGCTGTCCCTTCTTTGGCCGCCTCAGATCTATTTATGAACAAAATACCCAAGTAAGGGCCGTATTTACTGGAAGGAGCTTCAGGTGTGCAATGGAGTAGACAGGCTTAGATGATATTAGTCATTGAAGAGCACGCTCCTTCCAAAATCAAGTGTCTTTAAAATTAAGGAGCACTCTTAGAGAAGATCATCTATGTAAAAGTTTTGCAACTTGCCTAGTTTGCCAGTTACTCCTGTTTGTGCAGAGCAAAAGCTACCATTTTATTTGGGCTTTAGATTCATGATCAAATCTGCCAGTGAACAGTTTGGTTTGAATAATAATATAATAATTGCATCTAAAAACTAAAAATGGAAATATTTTGCATTTTATTTATTTATTTTGATTTCGAAAACTATGTTCTCATTATGAAATTGTATTAATCAAAAAAACATATAGAAAAAAATATGAAAGTGATGCTTTCAATTAAGAATACTAGAATGGTCTTGTTTAATGGTTCTCAAAAGCCACTTCGGGGACTGGTGCTGGACCCTGAGACCTTATCTGCTGGTCGTCAAGAACAAAGATGGAGGACGAGAGCCTAACACTTTAAACATATCATTTCAAGAACTCCTAGTTATAGACAGATTCATTGATGAATGTATGTGCAGGTAAAATGTACTGTAAAATGTGCAAATCAGGGCAAGACTAAATTAAAATGTATTGTCACATGTAGTATCAATCCATTATATGTTCTGGATCCCCATGAGCATTGGAAAGTAACCAACTGGTCTCAAGGTCAAAAATAAAAAGACAGTTATCTAGTCTCATATCTCATATGTCCGCATATAAACCCATGTTTTACCTCTGAGCAAGGTTGGTATTTTATTAATTATCAACTTTAATTAATCAAAATAACGTATTGAAGTAAGAGCCAAAGGGATGCCTTAAATTAATAGTACTAGTACAATCTAGTGTAGTGGTTCTCAAGAGCCTGCCCTAGGACCAGTGCCGGATCGTAAGACCTTATCTGCTCGCAGGGCCGTATTTACATATGGGCTAAATGGGCTTTAGCCTAGGGTGGCACTATTTTAGGGTCAGCAATTTAAGTTTTTTTTTAATGGAAGGCCCTCTCCCACCCCGTGTCCCATAGGTACCCAGGCCATGTCCCCCAGGCCCCCCTGTACTACCTCACCCTCCCCAGGACCCCCTCATCTACCCTGATCGGTGGGAGTAAATCTATGTGTTTCTTTCCTGCCAGTGCGTCTATTTGCAGAGGCTGGGAGTCTTGAATTACGTCATGTGACTCCCTTCCTCCGAAGATTGACACATTGGCAGGGGAGCAGCAGTGGACACATATAGATTTACTCAAGCTGATCAGAGTAAGAGAGGGGGTCCTGGTTGGTGTGGGAGTCCAGGGGGGTCTAGGGGATATGGGCTGGGTTCCTTGGGGACATGGGGTAGGAGAGGGCTTCCCATAAAAAAAAACACGCACATAGCTGAGTTTAAAAAAATAATCAATTAGGTTGCACCATTTTTTATCTAATTAACCCTCCTATTAACACATGGAGTAAAATCAATATAGCCCAGGGCGTCAAAACTCTTCCCCTGTCTGTAGGTCCTCAAGAACAAAGATGGAACCTAACACAGTAGACATATCACTACAATAACTCCTAATTATAGACTACTTATCTGTAGTTAAAATGTTCTATATTCAAGTCCGGCAAAACAAAATACAAATTTAGTGCATAACATGTAGTATCAACCAATTATATGCTCTGGACATAAAATCAAAACGTTGATGGTCAATGGTCTAGTGTGTCATCTGTCAGTGTCTCTTTAATATATTCATTACAAATAACAGATGCCCTCATACAAACCCATGTTTTACCTCTGAACGAGGTTGGTAATTCCAGTTTAATTCTGGACCACCAGCTCTTTTCTCATTGTTTAATACGTTTCTTATTATATGAATATCATAATATTATTCTTGCTGACATTATAACTCTTAGAGATTCTCTGTGGAACACCAAAAAACACCTTATTAATTTTCAGACCCAGCTTAAAACACCCCCAAATTGGCTTCTCGAATACTCCGTCTAACTTTCCAGTAAATGATTCTGGAAAATGACTTCAGCATAAGATTTGTGAGCCAAATTCACAGCGAAAAATGTAATTATTAAACTTCATTTAACGATGTGTAATGTCCTTTGAAGGAGCGTTTTGCTGTAGACTTATAACCAAGAATTCCCTTACAAGCAAAATTGGTATTTGTTTAATACAACATTTATACACTTGGTTTCTGGCTTGGCATCAAAACAAATATTACATAAAAACTCATCATCTTTAAATATATGCTCAAAAATAATATGGTACCAAAGCTGGATTTGTAGCTAATTCACTGAAAAGACTGAAGTAATTAGAATATTGCAAAAATATTAATCTATTCATTTGTGTATAAATATGTTTCACATGTTGTTATTTTTTAATAATAAGGTTTTTCCTTTTCTACAAAAAAATAATTAAATAAAAATAAAATCTTCCAGAACTGGAGGACTGTAGGCTTCAAGTCAACCAATTTACATCATGTTTCTATGCATGCATACTGTGTTAGCCAATCACACTCATACTTTAAAACAGGAAGTTAGTGGGTTGAACTTGAAGCCAACATCCTATTAGATTGCCAGCTTTTTCTGAGTAGCTTTTTTCATAAAAAAAAAAAAAGAATGATAAATGGCAAAATATTATATATATTATTTTTTTTCAGTCCTTCAGTCGTGTCTGACCCTCGGTGACCATATGGTTGCAGCATTCCAGGCACATCTGTCTGTGTATCTGGTTGTGCTCATCCATATGTCTTTCTTGGCAAAGAAACTGGAATGGATTGCCAGTTCCTTCTCCAGGTAACAGTGATTTGTCTGACCTCTCTGCTATAAACGGGCCATCTTGGATGACCCTACATGGTATAGCTCAGAGCTTCATTGAGGTACACAGGCCCCTTTACCATAACAAGGTAGTATGCCAGAAGGTGAATAATATATTTAAATGCATATAATTTATAAATATATATGCTCTATAATAGACTGAAATGTAAACAATTCCAATGATAATATTTTTTTACATGCCATGGTCCGCAAAATAAAGATATTTTGGTGGGCCCTCGTTTTAAGTTAAAAAAAAAAAAAAAAAAAAAAAAAAAAAAATATATATATATATATATATATATATATATGTGTAAAATAAACTATTAGGTTAAAAAATAATAAGAAAGAAATGGCATGCAAGGTCCAGTTGGCCAAGCCACTCTGCCATATTGTCATTTTAATTTAAGATTTAAAGCCTTGAAACTAATTTGAAGTGACTAACCAAAAAAAAAAATGAAAAAAAGAATAAGCAATCTTATTGGTGCACAGTAGGTCAAGGATTTTAAGTGATACAATATAAAGTGATATTTCACAATTATTTGTTGAAAAGAAAAATATTCATATGTGTTAATGGACATGGAACCGGACCCAGTGCCTAGTATTAGCTGAGCCCTGGCTCAGCTAATATCTGTTGGCATTACTTTTTCCCTTGTACCCAGGATGGGATATGTGCCTATGTGTAGGGAAATTAAGAATGATACTTGCTGACACCACGACCAGATATTAGCATTGTGGGTTTGGCACCTTGGTTAATTAGTGGACAATGGGAGAGACTAAAGGGGGAGGGAGGGAGTAAGTTGGGTATGTGGACATGTTGATTGTTTCTTGTCTGACTGGCCTTTTGTTCAGTCCCCAATAAAGTAAGTTCTGTTCAACCATAATAAGCATGAGAGCTGTACTTTGTCAGGTAAGCCATTTCATAAGACATTTATGGTATTCTCAAAAGAGAATTCCTCCAGGCAGTCACTGAGGATAGTCGTAAACACCAGATACAAGGACCTAACTGGTGGGATTTCCAGAGCGTGCCAGCCCTGCTGGTCCTGTATAGTGACAGCATATAAATTAATATAATTGCAGTTGGTTTTAGAAGATAAGACTATCCATCTCTGAATAGTGCTTTGAAAATGATTGCCCTCACTGAATACCTGAATGACTTTCTGGTGCACACATTTGCATTATGTTTTGTAAGATAATTGGTATTATGGATGGTACATCTGGAGCCAATTTGCTGGTAGATACTGAAATCAGGGTCAGCAAGAATTAAGTATCACCAATGCAAGGCCATAAATGGTGGGCATGGAAGATGTCTTACCTTAGTGATTGGCTATGGTACAACTGTCAAAATTCATGAATGAAAAGTTTAAAATACAAAATATCTATTACAGTTTCCACAACTCATAAGAGAGAGGAGTTTTGTCATTTAATTGATATTTGTGAAGGTGAACTAATAAAACTACACTTGGCTGAAGAACTTAAAGAGCTTTTGTGACGGCTCCAATTTTCTGTTGAACTCCCCAGACATAAAACTCTAATGTAATTGGGAGTAAAACGACGTGCAACTTTGCCAAAGAAAAATCTGAATTTTACTTCTGCTGCTGCTTAATAATTGTAAACAGTTTTATAATGTTTTGGGTGTGTTTGCTACATTTTTAGTAGAGTTTAAATTTTCACTGGAAATAGTAGAAATCCAGATTATTGTGTTTTATATATTTGCTATGATTTCTGTACAGTTTTTTGATTTTAACCTAACAGCTGTAAATGGTCACATAATCTTTTATATAGGAGGCATCCCCTCGGGGATCACAGGTTTGCATTTGTTGCATTTTTGTTTTGTTTTGTGAATACTTAAGCCTTCACATTTCTATACACCAGCATGTACCGTATATACTCGAGTATAAGCCGACCCAAGTATAAGCCGAGGCACCTATTTTACCACAAAATACTGGGTAAAATGAGTGACTCAAGTATAAGTAAATGTGCTGCCCCCTGTGTCCCTCTTGAGCCCTCTGTGTCCCCCTCTCTCTCCCATGTCTCTTCTCTCCTCTCCCTTCCCTGTGTCTCTTCCAACCTCTCCCTTCCCTGTGTCTCTTCCCTCTCCCTTATCACCCTCCTCAACCCCCTCCTCATTCTCAACCTCCCTCCTCAACCCCACTCCTCATCCTCCCTCCTCAACCTCGCTCCTCATCCTCCATCCTCAACCCCCCCATCCTCAACCCCGCTCCTCAACCCCCCTCCTCAACCTCCCTCCTCAACCCCCTCATCCTCATCCTCTCTCCTCAACCGCCCATCCTCATCCTCTCTCATCAACCCCCCATCCTCAACCCCCCTCCTCAACCCCTCCTCCTCATCCTCAACCTCCCTCCTCATCCTCAACCTCCCTCCTCATCCTCAACCTCCCTACTCAACCACCCTCCTCAACCTCCCTCCTCATCCTCAACCTCCCTCCTCAACCCCCATCCTCATCCTCCGTCCTCAACCCCCTTCTCAACCCCCCCATCCTCAACCCCCTCCTCAACCCCCTATCCTCAACCCCCTCCTCAACCCCCCTATCCTCACCCCCCCTCCTCAATCCCTCCTCCTCATCCTCAACCTCCCTCCTCATCCTCAACCTCCCTCCTCATCCTCAACCTCCCTCCTCAACCCCCCTCCTCAACCTCCCTCCTCATCCTCAACCTCCCTCCTCAACCCCCCATCCTCATCCTCCCTCCTCAACCCCCTTCTCACCCCCCCCATCCTCAACCCCCTCCTCAACCCCCTATCCTCAACCCCCTCCTCAACCCCCCTATCCTCAACCCCCCTCCTCAACCCCTCCTCCTCATCCTCAACCTCCCTCCTCATGCTCAACCTCCCTCCTCATCCTCAACCTCCCTCCTCATCCTCCCTCCTCAACCCCCTCATCCTCAACTCCCTCCTCAACCTCCCTCCTCAGCCCCCTCCTCAAACCCCCTCCTCAACCTCCCTCCTCATCCTCAACCTCCCTCCTCATCCTCCCTCCTCGACCCCCTTTTCAACCCGCCATCCTCAACCCCCTATCCTCAACCCCCTCCTCAACCCCCCTATCCTCAACCCCCCTATCCTCAACCCCCCCATCCTCAACCCCCCCTCCTCAACCCCCCATCCTCATCCTCCCTCCTCAACCACCATCCTCATCCTCCCTCCTCAACCCCCCCATCCTCATCCTCAACCCCCCTCCTCAACCCCTCCTCCTCATCCTCAACCTCCCTCCTCATGCTCAACCTCCCTCCTCATCCTCAACCTCCCTCCTCATCCTCCCTCCTCAACCCCCTCATCCTCAACTCCCTCCTCAACCTCCCTCCTCAACCCCCATCCTCAACCCCCTCCTCAACCTCAACCCCCCTCCTCAACCTCCCTCCTCAGCCCCCCTCCTCAGCCCCCCTCCTCAACCCCCCTCCTCAACCTAAACTCCCTCAACCCCCCTCCTCAACCTAAACCCCCCTCAACCCCCCTCCTCAACCTAAACCCCCCTAAATACCTCCCCCTCTCCCCTCACTTACCTGATTCTGCTCTGGCCTCCGCTCCTTGACCCGGCGCACATGTAACGTCACATGCGCGCCGCGTCATTCGCATATACCGGGTGCCGGCACCCGGTATATGCTAATGACGCTACGTCACATGCGCGCCGGACAAGGAGCGGAGGCCGGAGCAGGTAAGTGAGGGGAGAGGGGGAGGTATTTAGGGGGGGTAAGAATGAGGAGGGGGGTTTAGGTTGAGGAGGGGGGTTGAGGAGGGAGAATGAGGAGGGGGTTTTATAATGAGGAGGGGGGGTTGAGGATGAGGAGGGGGGAGGGAAAGAGACACGGCGGGGTTAGAGAGACACAGGGTGGTAGAGAGACACAGGGGGGGGTAGAGAGACACGGGGGGGTTAGAGAGACACGGGGGGTTTGTGAATACTTATAGACTTCACACACACACATAATTATCAGTTATTTTACTAAGCCATTCAATTTTGTAGGAATCTGTCACTCCATTTAATGCAGTGCTTTTTTATGTCTGACCTCCTATATAGATGTATACATACTAGAGGACTAATATAATCTGTGCTCTGTATTTTATTGCACCACTGTAATTAATAAATACTCTCCTTACATTTGTTGTTAGATTAATATAATATATCAATATTAATGTTAAGCACTTGGGAAAATTGCTAATTAAATTTGTCTTTTGAGGTTTTATATAGGAAACTACTTTACGCTTATTTACCAGATAAGCGATTACTGTACATCTCCTGCAGATAGTGCAGAATGATGTGGCCAGACTACTAATAAACAGGGCACGCTCACATAACACTCATTCTTTATTTTCTGCACTGGTTGCCATTCAAATGGTGAATTCATTTCAAGGTTGGCTTGCTGACTATCAAAGTTCTAAATGATCAAGCTGTCCTCTACCTGAAGGAGCTCTTGGGTCCCCACGCCAATCCTCATGCTCATCTATAACAGGTGTGCAGTTAAATGCACCAGGAGTTCACTCTGCATCATTTGGTCCTAGAGCTTCCAGTCATTAAGCTCCCCATAACAGTTTCAGAGTCCATATCATTATAACGGTATATAATATAGAGTATATTATATTGTATAGTATATAGTTGCGGCTACGTGACGGCATATTTAGGTTTATGCTGTCCTAAGCCATTTAGATTTGTAGCCCCAACCTCCATGCCAACTCCTATGTGTCTATGTATATATTTGGTATGCTAGACAGAACAGACAGAAATATCACTGCATATAGACATCTCTGTGCAGATACAATAAGCTTTCAATGTACTGCACTGCCACCCCCTGAAAATGTGCTGCCCTAGGCCTGCGCCTTGTGGCCCTGGGCAGAAACACTCACGACTTAATAATGTCTTAAGAAACTCACAGAATTTCTGCAGTGTACACAGTAATTATCTAGGAAGTGCTGAATGCCCTACGAGCAAAAATGGCAGAGAATATTTCTTACTAGCGACTTGTCTGTCAAGAATGACAGCAATGAAATGTGAAGCCTGGCAATGCTGTTTGCCACACAATGCAAGACTCTCCCCCCATTTGCGGGCTTTGCAATGACTGTCATTGCGAGCCTCTCCGTCTCTCTACTTTACGGGCCTTTGGCACTCACTGCAGCAAAGTCATGCGGCCTATGGAGCTCATCGCGAGGCCCGCAATGAGCTCCAAAGGCACTCATTGCGCATTTGCAAGCCCGTATTTTTTAACATTGCGTGACAACAACTCACAATTATGAGAACTATTATATGTGATTGGCTGAATTGTGCTGCTCATCTTCACACTTCCTTGAGTACAGTCTTGAGTGCTCTCTCCGGGATCATACAATCTGCAAAATCTGCACTGTAATAGTGATCAGTGGCGGAGCTAGTGAATGGAGGGCCCGGTGAAATATATACATAATCTACAGTGCCTTGCAAAAGTATTCACCCCCCCGTGACTTTTTACCTATTGTGTTACATTAGAGCCTTAAGTTCAATGTTTTGTTAATCTGAATTTTATGTGATGGATCAGAACACAATAGACTAAGTTGGTGAAGTGAAATGAGAAAAATATATACATATAACTATTTTTTAGAAATAGAAAACAGAAAATTGGCATGTGCGTATGTATTCACCCCCTTTGTTATGAAGCCCATAAAAAGCTCTGGTGCAACCAATTACCTTCAGAAGTCACATAATTAGTGAAATGATGTCCCCCTGTGTGCAGCCTAAGTGTCACATGATCTGTCATTACATATACACACCTTTTTTGAAAGGCCACAGAGGCTGCAACACCTAAGCAAAAGGCACCATTAACCAAACACTGCCATGAAGACCAAGGAACTCTCCAAACAAGTAAGGGACAATGCTGTTGAGAAGTACAAGTCAGGGTTAGGTTATAAAAAAAATATCCAAATATTTGATGATCCCCAGGAGCACCATCAAATCTATCATAACCAAATGGAAAGAACATGGCACAACAGCAGTGTCTTTGGGTACAATGACACCAAACACACTGCTAAAGCAACACTTGAGTGGTTTAAAGGGAAACACGTAAATGTGTTGGAATGGCCTAGTCAAAGACCAGACCTCCATTCAATAGAAAATCTGTGGTCAGACTTAAAGATTGCTGTTCACAAGAGCAAACCATCCAACTTGAAGGAGCTGGAGCAGTATTGCAAGGAGGAATGGGCAAAAATCCAAGTGGTAAGATGTGGCAAGCTCATAGAGACTTATGCAAAGCGACTTGGAGCTGTGATTGCCACAAAAGGGGGCTCTACAAAGTATCGACTTTAGGGGGGTGAATAGTTACGCACATTGACTTTTTCTGTTATTTTGTCCTATTTGTTGTTTGCTTCACAACAAAAAAAAACATCTTGAAAGTTGTGGGCATGTTCTGTAAATTAAATGATGCAAATCCTCAAACAATCCATGTTAATTCCAGGTTGTGAGGCAACAAAACATGAAAAATGCCAAGGGGGGTGAACAGTTTTACAAGGCACTGTATATAATATATATATATATATATATATATGGGGGGGGGGTATCTTAACCTGCCATGGCCTGCTGCAGGCCCTCCTGTGACCCCCCGTAATTCTCCCTCAGCCCTCCTCTACCCTGCCACAGCCCCCGCACGCCCCTTTAACCCTTTTGCACCCCGTGTTCCCCCCCACGGCCCTTTCGCAGCCCATCCTCAAGCTTTTGCCTGTAAGTGCTAACCTGCATCCTGTGCCTCTAAGATCTAATATGCATCCTGTGCCTATAAGAGCCTATGTGAATCCTGTGCCTGTAAGTGCTGATCTGCATCCTATGCCTTTAAGAGCTAACATGCATTCTGAGCCTGTAAGAGCCAATGTGCAGCCTGTGCCTGTAAGTGCCATTGTGCAGCCTGTGTTTGTAAGAGCCAATGTGCAGCCTGTGTCTGTAGGAACCAATGTGCATCCTGTGCCTGTAAGAGTCAATGTGCATCCTGTGTCTGTAAGAGCCAATTTACAGCCTGTGCCTGTAAGAGACAATCTGCAGCCTGTGCCTGTAACTGCCAATGTGCAGCCTGTGTCTGTAGGATCCAATCTGCAGCCTGTGCCTACAAGAACCAAAATGTGAAAAATCTGGGGTCCGGAACGGATTATTTCAATTTACATTGATCCCTATGGGAAATGCTTGTTTGGGACTCAACTTGCTGTCCGGAACGGAATAAGGATGAGATCCAAGGTACCACTGTGTGTGTATATATATATATATATATATATATATATATATATAAATTATTAAAACTACACTGGGCCCCCCATAGGAGGGCCATGGTGCATTACATCACCTGCACTGGCGGTATCTCAGCCCACCATAGTGATCCTCCACCTTGGATCGACACCCTGTGTATCTTGGACAGAAGTGATGAGACTTGAGTGTGGATGCAGAGTATGACCCTTTATTTAGATCCATTAATTAAATCGCAGTGGGGGTGATATTGGGCCACTTCCAAACTTTGGTCAATGGTCACAGCACCATCAGACCTTTTAGTATCATTTTCTATAAGATTTAAGTCAACTTCTTTATCCTCTCCTTGCAAAACCTGAATTACAACATCAATAAAATCATGATTGCATTTTGATTGCTTTTATTATTTTTAATCAGCCCAGTGCCTGTTTCAGAAAAATTACACAATAATTCTCTTTGGAAAATGAAAAAATAAAACAAGCCATTGATTTGTGCTTTTCTCTTACATCTCCAGGGTGAATTTCCAAGTTTTGATTTTATTATAATGAATAAAGTATGGATTTTTCCCCATAGCCTGTGTGTTTTTATTATGATATTATTAATATTTCATTCTGATATTAAACACATTGAATAGATTAGGAAAACAATAGCTAAAACTAATTTTAGCCACACAATCTAAAAAATAGTAATAAAAATATAATCACAACATATAAATAAGGTCAGCTTGACCCAAAAAATACATTTTATTTTGAAGTTTGGCACGTAAATAAAAAAATATATATGTACAGTGTAATGATAGTGCCATCTAGTGGTCATAATAGGTAGTTCATTTTCTGTGATCCTAGGGAATTATTAAAGGGATATGGAAGATTCCAGGATGTTAGGTATATAATATCCCTGTATATCTCTTTACTTTTATGTACTTTATCTTATTAAGAAGCACTTATAAGCTCTGTTATTACTGCCTAAAGTTAAATAAATAGTCCCTGAACAGGTCTGCCCTCTGCAGCTCATGAGGACACAAACTCTGCTGAACTTGCTGTGCTGTTTCATACTAACCAATCAGTGACCATCTCTCTGTAACATACTCCTGAGACATGATCCCTGATAGGCTAGGACACCACATTGCATATTCAGCACTATAGCTTCTGTGTCTGCAGACACCCTAGAGGGCAGACCCATGCAGAGACTATTTGTTTGATTTAGTCCTTAAAAACAAAGCTTATAAGCACTTCTTAATAAAATAAAGTACATCAAAGTAAATAGATACATAGGGATATTATATACCTAGTAACATACAACAACCTCCCATATCCCTTTAAATAAACACTGTAATCTTTTTATGGTAATTTGAATAATTAAAGTTGATAACTAGGAACATTTTAAGAAAGTTAAATTACTGAATAAATAAACACAGCCATCACATTTTTAGCTTTTATATGCCATTATTCTATACTGCAGGGATCCATCTTCTGATATGACCTGATTCTATCTGCAGCTTTCTCATGAGGATACATCCTTGTTAACTATAGAGCTTTCCATTAGCTGTATTTTAGCTGCCACATTCCCAATGTCAATTTGCTTTTTGTGTAGTAGTTCAGTTATGACCGACTCTCTGTGATTACAGCACGCCAGGCACATCTGCCACTCTGAGCTCCCTCAAGCTCGTGTTCATTGCAGAATCTAAAATGGTACATCCCACAGTAGCATAATTACTTATAAAAACTAATACATTATTTATTGTTTTGTTCTTCCAGTGTAGATTTTCAACACTACACTGTTATTCTGTTGTTGTTTTATTTGCTATAGTGTTTACAATGTGAGAAAAATAGAGAGTGAAAACTTGATTTACATACAAAATAAAACACCACTATAGATCCTTCCTTTGACACAGCCGCTTGTATGTGGCGAAACGGTCCTAAGGCACATGTGGTGGGCTATCTATTACCTTTAATGAACAACATTGAAAGCACTTAATACGTTGTGAGGTTCCTGTTTAGGGCCACTGATGTTTGAAGTGGTTCACAGTCTATAACTTTAAAGTGTAGTGTAGAATTCATTAGTAGGTCTGAACCTCACAAAGAAGCTTTTTTTATTACACTTTACATTCAATTTCCATCATGCCAGCCTCCTACTATACTGAACCTCTATGGCGGGGTTATTACAATCACACATTTTCCATCTCCTTATGCTCATTTTTTAATAAGGCTCAGAATTGATTTATCTATTGCCTAAGTATGGTATTTTTAACATCCGCCTTATTTTTGTACGTAAATAAAGTTTTTCATTTATCTTTTTTTATAGTTTAGAATAAGGCCTCCATTCAGTTGCCTTCAGATTGGCTCTTACAGGCACAGGCTGTACATTGGCTCTGTAACTGTTGCAAATTTCAACAGCGGGCTTGAAAATTGCAACAGTTACAGAGCAATTCAATTGAACAAGCCCGCAGCTATGTGGCCCAAAGCCTAAACCGTAAGTAGCATTTCAGCATTATCAGTTAAGCAAGGCCGTAACTACCGATGTAGAAACAGCCAATAGTAAATGAGACCGCCATCATGACATCAGTAAAACATTGAGGCTAAACATCAATCAGTTAGCGTTTAGAGGTCCCATATGCGATCAGACTCGCAATTCAGAAATATACACAATAATAAAAATGAATGGCTATACTGTTCTAGTACGCGTGGGTGGCCTGATATGTATTAACTTTTTGATTCCCGAGATCAATATAACCCCGAAATGAAACAGAAAATAAAATTATTCTTGATTGCCGATTTGCGAGCTTGCGACTGTTGTGCAATTAATTTTAACGTCTGTCATCGCTTTCCCCGTCTATCATCGATTTTGATTCTTTATTTGCATTTACAGTGCTATGATCAGGTGTTTAACCCCTTTGTGAGTCCTATCTGGTAACCGTAGGATATACTGCTACATTTGCCGTTTACGGGTGGGAAAAAAATTGCGGGCTTGGGGAATTGTAGCGATTGAATAGAGATTTGCGATTGTAACATTTACAGGCTTGAAAGATCAAAGGCTTAGATGGGTCGCAGTTACGATTTTGACAACCACAGAGATATTCAGCCTGTAACCTGCAAAACGATTGCGGGTAGCTAAAAGACGCAAATTGAATAGCAAATTAGTTTACGGTCTCCATTACGGGCTCCACTAACCAAAAATTGCTCAATTGAATAGAGGCCTATGTATTAAGCACTAGAAAAACTACTAATTATTAAGTACTTATGACAAAGTATCAGTTGAGACACATTATTTCCAGATAATGCTTTGAAATGTAGTATATTATATGAAAGTGTATGTTGTGTTTGTGTCGTTCAGTAGTGTCTGACTCTCTGTGACCTCATGGACAGTAACACACCATGCTGATCCACTTGGTTTTCATTACAGATATACTAGAGTGGGTTGCCAGTTCCTTCTCCAGTGGGCCACAACATGCAGCTCCTGGTATTCCTAGGTGGTCTCCCATCCATGTACTGACCAGGCCCCCACCCTGCTTGGCTTGAGGGTGGTGTGTCATCTTGGTTCCCTGACTGGAATTGATCCCAAGTTGCAGCGGTGAAATTACCAAATCACTGGACCACCAAATATACAAAAGTATATAACTACTATTTGTGTAATGATGTCATTATGATACTATTACTATGTTTGTGTATTATGAATGTTGTGCCCTGCTATACCGTAGTGATACATTGTAAGAATTATGGGTTAAATTGTGAGATTTTTAAATTACCCCCTTATGGGAGGAAATAATAGCTTAGAATATTCTAGACTTTTAAATTTACTTGATGACTATTGGGAGTAAAATTACACTGTGGAGGTTCCAAATATGGTATGATTTAAAACTTTAGCTAATAAAAACGTTCTTTAGCAATTTGTTGTGTTGTTGCCTTCAGTCATGTCTGACTCTCGATGACCATATGAACCGCAGCAAGTCTGACACAGCTGTCTATGTTTCTGGTTGTGCTTATCCATATGGTTTTCTTGGCAAAGATACTGGAGTGGGTACCAGTTACTTCTCCAGAGGACCACAATTTGTCTGACCTCTCTGCCATGAGTGAACCTACATGGTATAGCTCACAGCTTCATTGAGGTACACAAGCATCTTCACCAGGACACGGTAGCGATCCAGAAGGGGACAATTGTTATTTAATATTTCTATTTCCTATAATAAAGTTACTATTTTCAGCTGTCAGTCAACTTTCCTGATTCATCCACAAACAGAGACTGTTTTGTTAATGAGAGATCATTGGGTCCATTATCTTGAGTGCAGACAGCACAATCTGAGCATGCCTACTTTGTCACATGTGTGTGTTATTTGTAATATTATACAAAGTGACAGAAAATATTTATGTTGCAAAAACGCCTAGAGGTCCAGCAGGTTTGGTGTCACATTCCTATATTTTATAATTTCATATATTTTTGTGAAACTTTCCTTATTTTGTATTGTTTTGTTGTCATTGAAATCCTGTCCTCTGCATAATGTTTTTTGTTATAAAAATATTTACAGAGCCCGGTTAGTTTAATGCTTTAATGGGACGCTGTACTTTGGGAAAAGCTTCTCATGTTTGTGACGCGTGTCGCAAGCTAACAAAATTGGCGGCTATGTAAGCTACGAGCATAAACTTTCACTGCATTGAAAACATATATTAAGCCTGACTAAGAGCATAATGAAGCAGTGAAAATGTTATTAAACCTGTCTTTATTTAGAAAAAAAGAAAATTTGAAGCAGGACCCTGGAGGCACCCAGGATACATTAGTGGAAGTTATGTATGTGAGAGGGGCATTTACATTTCTGGAGAGCTGTAGTTGCATATCCTGATGCAAGCGTCTGCTTCTGGGCCAGTGAGCGGGAAGGGGTGCGTTGTCAATATCACTCCAATTTATTTATCCAACAAATCCCTCTGGCTTCTCCCTTTAACACAGAAAGATTGAAAACACTCCCACGATCTAGCTTTCAAAAAAATATGTAACAAACACAAAAAATTAATTAATTTACTCATTAAAAAAGTCCAGATTTTCTCTAAAAATGTTTTATGTCCATGTCTTACACAGCTACTAATAATAGTTTGGTATACACTTCACAAATAAGTCCATTTATTCTTGAAGAGGCCCTTTAACTTTAACAGTTATCACAAACACTTGGGCTACATGAGTCCTAAAGCAAGGCCTGTCCTATTGGGACTTACTCTTCTATTTAGCTCTATTGTCAAGTGGATATTCATAGTGGCAGTGTTTTAATAGAGCTGCATATATATTTTCTGAATTTTCCCATTCCTCATATGTGCCTAGGTTGTACATGTCATTTGTATCATATATCTAGAAGTGGCTAAATTTTCAGTTGGGGCTATTAACCTTTTTGAGTGGAAATGTTAGATAATCAAGGTATTTAAGACATATTATTCTGATCAATGTGCATACTCACACTCTTGTGGTTTATCACCCCCACTCTGAGAGATAATATATTACATGAGATTTAGTAATTAAAATAGAACAACGTTTTCATGCTTAAAATATCCAGCTTTCAAGCTCAGAAAAGTATTTGTAATTATATTATATTAGTACTGGGGCCTTTGCTGTGTCTCTTTAAAACTACGGATATTGAGGCTACTTTAATGCAGCAATACAGTAAATAAAATCTCATTTGTGAGTGTACTAAGGACTCTGCAAACAAGGTTACAATTAGTGAACCTTAACAAAAACACGGGCTCTGCTAATTATATTTCCAGCAGGTGGTAAATTGCCTGATAAAAGCTGTCTGCATCAGTAGAGATTAGCTAATTTTATCTGATATATACAGCGAACGTCCCAGGTCTCGGTAATTTACACTCCGTATTACCTGATAAAGTTTATGTACATTATTAACCCTTTCACTGGCAGTGGAGTTGATGTATCTGGACATGGACTACTCCCAAGGCATGTGGAATTTCCACCTTGTCGCATATGCAATATATTCTATTTATTGTTATATTATTAATCACATATAATAGTTGTGGTAAGTTACGAATGTCGGTCACGCAATGTTACAAGTTACGGGCTTGCCAAAGGCGCTCATTGGCGCTCATTGTGAGGCCCGCAAGCCTTTGAAAAAGGCTGGCAATGAGCAGCAAAGGCTGTCATTGCCAGGCCTACGATGAGCGCCAAAGGTGCTCATTGTGAGGCCCGCAAGACTTTGAAAAAGGCTGGCAATAAGCACTGAAGGCGCTCATTGCCAGGCCCATGCTGAGCACCGAGGGCCAGAGGCAGCGCGAGGCCTGAAGACTTTGAAAAAGGCTGGCAATGAGCGTTGGAGGTGCTCATTGCCAGGCCGCTGATGAGTGTAAGGCACGCAACCCTTTAAAAAAAATATGACTTTAACGGCTGCCATTTTTTTCAAGCCCATAACTCTGAAGCCGGCGGAAGACCCAAAAAAGACGCCAATTAACTAAAAAATGAACTTACAACCTCACACAAAGCACAGGGGGAGAGGCAGGGAGCCTGTAAATGAGGTTGCAAGCTAATTTCAGGTTTAATTGGCATTTTATGAGAACGAAAATCGGCTAAACAAGGAAAAAAATGGCGTCCGTAAACCCACAAATGTTTTGAAATAGGCAAAATTATGCATATATATGTATGTATATATATATATATATATATATATATATATATATATATATATATATATACAGCAATACCCTGTTTTGTCTCTGTGCTCTTGAGAATTTCATATTACCAGAGAGATGTTTTATGGAGTGTTAGGGATTAATTGTTTCCCTGCAATCAGATTTCTATGGATATATTTTTTATTTTATCAATTATTTTTTTATTTAAATATAACAAAAAACTTTTATAGGTTAGCAACTTATATCTTAAATTGTCTTGATGGGACCATTGTTTTTTTATTGACTTTGCGAGTAGATGATGTGTAATGAGATTTTTACAGTCATTGCAGGTGACTACTAGCTTGTGGTTAACCCTTTCACGCACATGCTTACCTTAAGTGGACACCTGTTAGGTTTCTGTCATTGCATTCAAGGCTTACTTAGCTGTTTATTACATACTTCACCAACATGTGCAATTTTTCTTGAACTACAATGATCCTTTAAACTGAGAGAGGGAGTGCTTTGTATCTATACATTTCTAATAACTCATTTACAACCACTTCCTCTCCAATACAATGAGATACTGTCTTGTACTCCATAGTTTTCGGGATAAGTCCCTCCAGACATCCCATCAATACATCTAATTTATTTCATGTTACGCACATTCATTAAGACTCTGGAATGAATTGCTGTCTCATACAGCTCGGGAGACTGGCTTCTTAATGTCATGATACAAGAATTTGCCTCCACAGTTGTTTAAATCTAATCTTGTCACATTCCACATGAAAGATGTCCTTGTTGGTAACCAAACCCTATCCTTGAATCTGTAGGACACTCACAGCATCCAAATACTCAATGACCTAGTGTGGAAATTAACTTAAACCTTTGTGATTTATTAAACTTATGCTGACATCAATGTTTGACCATCGGGTAATGCCCATTTTATTTCCATTAACTGGTCATAAAGCCATGAGGAACAGGTCCAATAAACAGACGAGCTCACTGTTGGGCTTGTTAACAAAGGATGGCCATTGGGTAATGCCAATCTTATTTCTATAAACTGGTTATAAAACCAGTGTTAATAAACAGAGAGCCCACTGTTGGGCTTGTAAACAATAAATGGGTCTACAAGACATTATCAGTCTACATTGTACGCCAATAAACAAGCCAGAATGTAGCCATCTTGGCAAACAAGTATGAAAATCTTATTATATTTACAGGTTCGGAAAGGTCACAAGCAAACACAAATAGCAATAAACTATGCAATTATTATTTGCTCTAGTTCAATCTTCTTTTATGAACTGCTTGTACCTTCTACTGACTGAGAAGGGTGTGTGCTTGTAAATTGTTATTGTTGTTTAGTTGTTCAGTCATATTTGGCTCATTGTGACCCTATGAATCGCAGCACTCCAGGTATATCTTGTCTGGTTGTGCTTATCCTTAAGGTTTTCTTGGCTAAAGATACTGGAGTGGGTGATGGTTCCTTCTCCAGTGGACAATAATTTGTCTGACCTCTCTGCTATGACCTGCCCATCTTGGTTGACCCTACAGGGTTTAGCTCACAGCTTCACCGAAGAATACAAGCCCCTTCACCACGACAAGGTAGACCTCCAGAAGAGGGGCTTACCATTAGTCTTGTTGAAATAACTGGTAGTTTTAGCTTTCACATACCCTTTGCAAAGATAATAGCTTTCTTCTCATTCAAAGGCTAATTCCTTCTCAGCAGAACATAAAATTATGGATTCCACGATTGCGTAGGAAAGGTAATAATTGAAGATTTGTATTATTGTATTATATTTTCTATAATCTTAAAAAAAAATTCAAACCAGTAAAATCAGTATAAGCAACTGTTCAGTTGTAATTTTAAAAAGTTGGTATTTTATGAGAAAACTTGTTCTGAAACTTGCTTTTTCCCTGATCTTTAGACATGCATTTATTAAAAAGAATTAACAAATATGTTCCCCATAATTAAATGGTGAGCTATAGCATAGCATATACAATACAGTTTCTTTAGAAGGAATTATTTGGTCCTGTTTGCCAGACCTGTTTAGACATAGAGAGACTGGAGACCATGGACAATTGTGCTCATAATTATTTTATTTAATATAACATGCTATAACTAGGTTTGTTTAATCTGGTCCCCGTCCATGTAAATTGCCTTTAAAATGATCACAGAGTAATAGTTTCTTAGATTCTGGGAACCGACATTTTCAATTCAAAGCCCGCAACTCGATCGCAAGCGGCTGAATGTCTTCAAGTGTCTCCGATTGTGATGCTATTTAAATGCTCAAGCTCGCAAGTTACGGTCCCAAAGCCTAAACCGTAAACCATGCACTGGTTCAGAGCAGTTCAGGGCGGTAACATGATCAATCAATTCAATAGAAAATGAGACTGTCATTCTTACGGCAGTAAAACATGCAGGTTACGTGTCAATCAATTAGGTTCGGGGGTCCGATATGCAATCAGACTAGCAAAACCAAACAATCAAGAATTATGAAAACGAATGCCAATACTGTTCTAGTCCATGTGGGTGGCCTGATATGTATTAACTAATTGAAACTCAAGATCGATTTAACCCCGAAATGACACATAAAATAATTTTAATTTCCTGCAGATTTGCGAGCTTGAGACTCTTGTACAATTAATTCTAATGTGCAGTAGTGATTTTGTTTGCTAAAAATAGGTGTTTCTATTTGCATTTACAGTGCTACGAATTTCTCCTTCATTTGCCATTTACGGGTGTGAAAACATTTGCGGGCTTGGGGAAATTGAGCAATTGAATAGCGATTTGCGATTTTAGCCATCCTAACTCTTGTGAAAGTGAAAGATCAAAGGCTTCAGGAGGCCGTAAGTTACGGGTTTAAGCATCAGCATTTTCTCAAGGCCATAACTTGGAAACCGATCGGAGCCCGCAAAAAGACGCCAATTGAATAGCAAATTAGCTTGCAACCTTACTTACAGGCTCACGGATCACCCGAAACCTCAATTGAATATGGCCCCAGGTTTCTAACCTGGGATAAAGTTAGGGTTGGAAGGCGGTATGTGGCCCTAACTGTGGGACATTTGGGGGCTAATAGGGACAGGGAGGTTTCATCTTGAAAATAGAGATGGTCACTCTAAAAATAGGGCCAGTTTGGAGGTATGTATATATGAAGTGTCAAGAGAAGGGATCAACTTGATTAGCCAAGGAGTGGATGCCACGGGTTAGGTCCTCTCCTCTGTGGGTTTCTGTGTATTGATGCTGGAGATTCCCTGGAAGGATGCTGCTTCAGGATCTTGAGTGGTTGGCAGTTAGTAAGTGACTCTGTCCCAAGCACGGAATAGTTAATGGTTTAATGCACTATATTTCCTTATCATGGCTCAAGCACACAGCAATAAGTAGGGAAGAAGTATTAGGTATCCATAATGTTAGGATAATGTTCTGCTCTCATTCCTCTGAGCTCTTGAACCAAACAGCACTTAGTCTCATGCAGAAATCTAATGCTCACTTTGCAACTGTCGTAGTTGCAATGGCAACCCACAACAACAAAGCACTAAAAGTATTTTTTCAACCTCAATTACTGTGTAAGTATGTAATTATATAAATATAACCATGAATCACTACATAAATAAATAGACATATAACTAGGATATAAAAAAGAAACAGAAAAGCATGGGAAAAACTGAGAAAGAATCACATGAACTGTTAATAATATTCAAGAAAACCTAAATCTATACTACATTCTGTATTTTTGGGGTCTTGAAGAATTTGATCATCTTCATTTCAAATGTTTTTGTCACCTTAATATTTTTTAAACTCCCTTTTAGTTCTTGGTTTTCAGATTTTTTTCAGAGATGGAGTGATCATTCTGGGTAAAATGGTCACCGGCTGGGGCATGGTCACTGTTCATGGTGGTATTTAATAGAATATATATGAAGAGGTGCTTTTTTGGTGTCTTCACCAATGTAACAGCCCATTCCCCATATAGCACACACCGACGGAACATGTGCATGAATATGACCTTCTGATGCTGTAAGTCTTGTTGGTTTACATGACTTTATCTTAATTTGTTTGGTTCCAATGTCTCTGTTTAGTTTTTCAGGTTTGTGGTTGTTTATATGCAAGGATGGCTAATTTTGGAAATATGTTCTATTCTGCATCCCCTGTTATCAGTTAATTTCCATTTATTTTTGTGTCTTACTCTTGGTGTCTAGCAGCTAAGTTAATGAAATTTGTCAGATAAAAAAGGTGTCAATACTCTTATTATTCATTTGGATTACTGGATATTCATTGCTGCTCCAGTCTTTGTAATGGAAGAGGGAGAGAGGTCAACATGGCTACTGTTGGAGTAAAAATCCCTTATTAGTGCCTCTCTCACAATCAACATTCAATGACCAGAGCATCTTATCAGGATTCTTTATTTCCAAGTTTGGAGCCAAGATGACGTCTCTCTGTGTCTCACAAACTCAGGAGTACAGTCAAAATGGACTAAGTTACAATGAACATACTGTATATATATGGACCTATAGGAGGAAGCGGATGCAAATCCAAATAAGGTCATTACCTATTATTGCAATTAGCACATAAAGATTACAATCTGTTTGCCTATCTGTTTGCCTTCCTCTGGATTAATAATTAAAAAATAAAAAAAATTAAATAATTGATTAATAATAAATTAACAACTAAGTAATTAATATTTAATCTGCATATTGCAGATCAGAGGAGATCTTAAAAGGTTGAACTTGATGGACTGAAAGTCTTTTTTCAACCTTAATTACTATGTAACTATGTAACAAAAAACAAACCATTACAAACCAATTCCTCCCACACAACCTTCTAGACAACAAGAATAACATTTCATAACTTTATATAACAGGTCTTATAATGCTTTTATCATGCTATACGCAACCTGTACATTGGCCCCTACTAAATTCTAAGCCCAGTGTCTGCGGGCTTGAAATTTGCAGCAGTTACAGAGTAATTAAATTGAACAAGCCCGCAATTACATGTCCGAAAGCCAAAACTGTAAACTATGTAACCGTAAGTAGCATTTCAGGGCATGATCATGATCAATTTAGCAAGGTCGTAACGACCGATTTAGAAACAGCCAATAGAAAATGAGACCGTCATCATGACTTCAGTAAAACATGGAGGTTAAACCACAATCAGTTAGTGTTTCGACGCTAGATTTGCGATCGGACTCGCAATCCAGAAAAGTTGCAATCTAAAAAAATCAATGAATCTACTGTTCTAGTCCATGTGATCAGAATGATATCTATGAATCCATTGATTGCCAGGACCAATATAACACAGAATTTACACTTCAAAAAAAACTTTTTTTTTTGCAGATTTCCAAGCTTGAGACTGTTGTGCAATTAATTATATTGTCTTACATCACTTTCCCCGTCTTTTAAAGTGCAGTATTGATTTTTTTATTTGCTTTTACAGTGCTTTAACCCCCTTGCGAGTCCTCTCTAGCATTCGTAGGATTTTTGGCTACATTTGCCATTTACGGGTTTGAAAACAATTGCGGGCTTGAGGAATTGTAGCAATCTAATAGCAATTTGCGAATTTAGCAATTGCGGGCTTGACAGATCAAAGACTTAGTTGGGTCGGAGATTCGATTTTAACAACCGTAGGGAGTTTCAGCCTGTAACCCGCAAAAAGAGGCCAATTTGATAGTAGTAACTGTTGCCGGCTACATTACGGGCTACAGTAACTACAATTTGGACAATTTAATAGGGGCCCATAATTTGTTTTACCACTAGAGGGACCCTTTAATTATATTTTTTACACTTCCTTCATGCAAAACAAATCTCTTGCAATATTTAAAAAATGCTCTTTTAAATGCATATTAGAAAACTTGGCACTTTAGAGTAATTCTTTTTTTTTAGTACAAAAGTAGAGATTTAGCCATGCCACAAAGCTCTGCAATCCCTTGTGAAAATGACTATAAATTGTATTATAAAGTCCATTTGACGTCCAGATTCATGATCTAAGACACAGGTCCCAACTACATCGATTTCCATTTATATTTCTGTCTTACTCTGGATGTCTAGCAGCTAAGAGCAAAGTTAATGAAGTATGTAATATGAACAGAATGTGCAAATGAGAAAGAGATTTGGGAGCCCTATGCAAAAGGCTATAATAAGACCTTTCTCTCAAACCAGCTTCTGATTTCTAGAGGGAAAATTGAAAAATGTAATATACAGAGGCTGATGGACGGAGAGCGGCTGGTCTAGCTGGGATTTATATTGCCAACTGAATTCAACTTGAACAAAAACTCAAGATATTTTTTCAGTTTGAACACTTTTAATCTGGGACAGAAAATGTTAACAGAATAATATCCAATGCCCACATTAGGACTTGATTGTCTATAATATTTAATATAGCATGTATTATTGTTTTTACCTTGGAAAACATTTTACTAATTATGAAGTCTAGTTCTTCAAAAACACAGTATTTGCAATCACACTCTAAACTATGGAAAACTATGCATTTCCATAATTATATCAGAATTGGATTATTGGTTATCATTAAATTGAAGCATAAACATATGGATTTTTGCTTTCAGTAGTAGCTTCAACCCCTTTATTTCTGTCCCTTAACTTTCTGTCCATTGCTCCACACACACAGCTATTATATACATTGATTTTGCAACTATATATTCATCAAAAAAATTATCACCAAATGCTTTTTATTTTATTATATTCACTATTTACCATATGATTTCTGTTTTAATAGAAGCTGCAGTCAACATTTGTTTTTACCTGGAAGCTTTTATTATAATAGAAATAACACATTGAATAGCAAATGCAATGCATTAATTAATAAAGAAAATGTTTGCTGAATATTTGTTCAGATTTTTTCTTTTGTTATTTAATTTAATTTTATGATATTCACTATTTCCAATATGATTTCTGTTTTAATAGAGGCAGAAGTAAAAAAAAAAAAATACTGGAAACTTCTATTATAATAGAAATAACAAATTGACATAGAAAATGCAAAACATTAATTAATAAAGAAAATGTTTGCTGAATATTTGATTAGATATTTTCTTCTGTGTTAATGAATTTTATTGTTCATTGCTTTTGTACATTAACATTAACTCTTAGTCACAGCACATGTGCAAACTCCACGAAAGATGGTGAAATGTTAGAGAAGATCACAAATCTTCCAGTGCTCGTTACATTGTAAAGTAAATTATCATCCTTTAATTAATTATATTTTTAAGAAACACATGTTTTACTCTATTTGTAAAAAGCCACTCGCTCGATAATGTGTTACAGGCTCCTCTGCTAATCAAAGGGTTAATTCTTCAACACAGCATTATGTGGATACAGGACTACAGTGTACAATTATATTTGTGGCCGTAGGTTGTCATCGAAGCTCTTTCACCATCAAACATATGGCTGTTTAATTAATCCTACAGTAATGAGGTCACATTTTTATCTCTGTTATTAATTATATTGTAACATTTTTATGAGTTTCTTCTATTAGCGCCAGTATATTTACATTATTAAAGTCTTTACTAAATAGCGATACATCGAGTTTATAAATAGCATTATATTTCACACCTATAAACTGTATTGTCACTTTTACAAGGTATTATCGGAATTAATAGTCCAGACATGTGCCTTGTTCGGAGCAGGAAATAAGGAAAATAGCATAGCACTGGCCAAGATAGGGATATAACACTTCTGATTGTCCATTTGTTGGCATCCCGACTTTAGCACGCAGTCCAAATGCGTGCTGACCAGATCGCCCTCGCATCACCACGCCGGAATGAGAGTGCTGTGAAGAAGTGTTTGTCGAATGTGCATTGTAATTTTATCCCCTAACGCTCTGATCCCCTCTAACCCTAACCCTTCAACCTCTAAGCCTAACTCTAACCCTTAGACTCCCAAGCCTAACCCTAACCTTTTGACTTCTAAGCCTAACCCTAACCCTTAGACCCCCAAGCCTAACCCTAATCCTTTAACCTCTAAGCCTAACCCTTAACCCAAAAGACCCCTAACCCTAAAACCTAACACCTAACACCCCTAAGCCCACGCAAAGACCCCAAACCCTAAAACCTAACACACCTAAGCCCACCTTACATGAGCTCCTGCGCGCAGATGTCGGGCGCACTTTTGGCACACGCTCGAAAGTCCCGGTACCCCATTTGTTATCATCCTGGATTACAAGTAGTTGGTAATTTACTTGCTCTTTTATATGTAAGAGGAACAGAACAGAAACCATTCGACTTGCACTGGATCTCTGCTTCTTAGACTCTGAACTGCCCCTAGGAATCCTCCCTTATACCCCCCCCCCCCATCATGATCCCCCTGGCCACCAGTCGTTTGGACTTATATGATCCGCCCAGGATGATTAGGATTTTGAGGCTGGCCATTATGTTGGCTGCATAATGACTCCTATCAGGACTGCCTCCTGGGAATATGTTGTTGTGGGACTGTAAATTTTATAGTTATGTTGATCTGTTGTGTATGTTATTTAGTTATGTATGTTAATTACTGTATGTTATGTTGCTTTTCTGTGTGTTTGACTTATGATGTTAGATTCTGTATGTGAATTTTTGGTTCATGAAGAGTTAACTGATTTAGAATGTGATAATGTAATCTGTAAGTGTAATGTTGAGATTCAGTTATGTAATCTGTCAGTTATCTAATTCGGCTCTGTGATAAAGTCTTCTCTAACTGAAGTATGTATGCTCTGGGCTGGAAAAAAAAGGGTGAGGTAACAGCTATGACTGTCCGACTGGATTAATATATATGGAATAAGATATATGTTTACATATGTGTCAGATATCCATAGTGAATGTAATAGCTGCCCTGGTCCTGTACAATCAGTGAAGTGGATATTATAATACCTTTCATAGAAACCATTGTCAATTGCTTTATTAGCAAATTTATATAAAACCCAAAAGACTTGTAGTCTGTTATCTGTTCAAGTTTAAATATACATCTATTGAACCTGCTATGAATTTCAACAGCAAATAAAAGCAGGTCCGGATTCTTTTTTATATGCTGATCCTGTGTTCATAATTGTAAATGCTGTATTAATGGAAGGTGATGTTAGAGACATCTGCTGCCTTGGTGAAGAGATCAAAGGAATCTGAAATATCTGCTGGGTAGGTATGGCCATGTCAGTCTTATCAAGAAAGTAGATACCCACACCACCCATCTGAAAGAGGATTTTTGAAAGGTGCACAAGGTGGAGGATGACCTCTTTGAGGTACACAATGTAGAGGTGGATCTCTGTGAGGTACACAAGATGGAGAATGATCTCTGTGAGGATTTCTGTGAGTTAAACAAATTGGAGGATCTCTCTGAAGGTATGCAAATGGAAGAGTCTCTCTGGGAGGTACACAAGATGGAGGATGATCTCTCTAAGGTACATCATCAAATCTGAGTACTTCAGTATCAATAGGTTACAGGTCCTTGGTAGCAAGGATGTTATACCTGGTAAAGGATTCTTGAAAAGCAAGAAGGACAGCCACATGTCCCCCCAACTACTCTTCTTTATTGAATGACAGACATTTACTGTACAGTGAAAATCAGTAAAATGTTCCCATGGCTCCTAAGATAACAGCAAAATCAAGAGGTTCTATGTAGCTCCATTATACCTAAATATGGACTTTCAGTTTGGGATATATACATGTATGTTCCCACAGCCCCTAGCAAGCCCCCTCCCCCTGCTATGCTAGTGCCTGACAGTCTATATGTAATATACATGTATAACTTCTCCATAGATCCAAACAATTTACTGTAAACCACAATCTCTTCCATCCACAAATGGGAGAGATTATAACATTTCTCTAAAAAAAATAAAAATTGCCTGCCGTGTCCCTTTAATATCTATGACATCCCACAGATCACTGTTTAGAGAATGTGGTCCTATATATATATATTTATATATATATTTATTCAATTCTATTTTATTGTAGTTAAAACATAATACAAATAATTAACAATTATGTTATAGATATACATAAATACAGAAACATCTTTGCTTTTTCATAACAATTGGGGGGTGGTGGGGGGGGGGAGAGTAATAGTGGGGTCATTTAAGAAATTATTTGCTTCCCCCATCTTCAAAGTTATTTAGGTTCTTATGCTATTAATTTATTCATTTTTGTCTACTTTTACTGTCCAAATGTTCAAACAGGATATCCATTTTTTTAAATGTATATTTAAATTCTGCTTTTATTTGCCCAGTTTATTTTAAATTGTCAAACTACTACAAAGTCATGGGCACCTATTAATGCTAAGATTTAATTCTACAATTATTTGAATATATATTAATTCCACTGGCTGTCCTAGAAAAAAAAATTAATGCAATCAGTGTGATACCTTAATACAGATGTAATAAATAAAGTGCTGTGCCTGGGGCTTGAGGGGATGGTAGGGAAATGGGAATTAATTTAATGTTTAATGTATTTATTCTGTTTTGCAAGTTATATCAGTACTTATCTTTTTAGCCATATGGAAATTGGAAATGTACCTCCTGCAAGTTTGAGCGTGTTCGTATTCTAATATGCCAACAGGAGCCCTGTGTTACCAGCGTCCCAGTTCTGAATAATCTGCATTTTGATAATGACACAGGTCTATCTAATGGATTTAATATTATAATTTCAGTGCACAATGATGAAACTCCCGTCTAATACTGAAATTGAGATAGAGATGAACTTTGGTTTAGATTTCTATGCAATGGGAAATGTTTTATATTTTCCAAAAAGTTATTTTGGAGAACTACACATAAATAACAAGCGCCCTCTAAATATTTATATTCACTCCTCTTTGTTTAGGGCTAGAATATCTGGCAAAACCAAAGTAAAAAAATAATAATAATTGTGGTTACAGCAAACCGTATTAGCATTTGTGGGGAGCTTGTGATGATTGGTCCTTGCAGTACCTGTAGAGTCAAGGAATCTCTAGACAGCAGTTGAAGAATTAACTGATTTGTATGAAGTCTCACAAAATAGTGAAATATGCATTAATTAAAAAAAAAGTGTTCACTCAACAAGATGAACAGGGAAATTGGGTAGTGGTCAAAAATCAATAATTTTAATGGGTTTACAAAACACAGAAAATGTCTTCAGAGCATGCTTATCAGCCTAGATGTAAACTTTCTATACACAAGCTAATTAGCATTCATGAGTAGCTAATGTGCTTAAGGATATAGCAGAAATAACCTGACTGCCTCAGGAATAACTAACTTTAGAATCAAATGGTTAGCTCAATGTATAGTACATTCTTCAAGTTTGTTAAGCATAACTTGATTTTGGGCTCATAGAAACCCTTTAATATTTTCTCTAACAATGGCTTAAACAGCTGCTAATATTTCGAGTTATTTACATACTTCACACAGTGATCATTCAAATTTCCATGTTAAAAATAAAAAACAGAAATATGTAAATTGTTCTCTTTTAAAAAAATCAAAAAAAGTAAAGACTTTGATGACAAATATTTGCGAAAGTGCTGATTTCTGTACATATGTAATGTTTCTGTCTTTAAATACTTTTTTAAATGGTCCATTAATTATCTAACCTGACGCGACGCCTCATTTCCATGAATTTACTTTCATTCTGTGGTTGAATTTTAAGCAGATGACTCTAATTCGGAGCTGTTTAACAGCCCGTCAACACTATTCAATTAACCCAATGAACTATGCTGACATAATTACAGAGGCTTAATTCTCCTGCCACCTCCACTGATTGCGGGTGAGGATGCTCTGCCTTCGTTACCATGACAACTCGGAGTCTGACACATTTAAGAAAACAGAAGTAAAATCACAAGATTTTTGTTTTTAATTTGGTTCATATCAGAGCTCTTAGATAGGGCCCCTACATTAAAACATCTGCCTGATAAGGGGCCAATGAAATATGAAATGTTATATTCAGTGGAGGAGGTACTGCTGGTGCAAAGCACCCGGCACAATATTTGTTAAGGGCCCTCTTGTAATGGCCGGATTTGCCACTATGCGGGGTACTATGCGGAATACATATATGTATATATATATATATATATATATATATATATATCATCATTAGCTTGGCTTCACAAGAGGATTTTGTCCACATCTGCGGGCTCTTGGTGGCTGATGAGGCCAATGCGGGACAGGCAGAACTGACCGCAGCAGTGGCAAGGGAAAGTTTGCTCTGGGTTGGGTACTTGCAGTGATTTTTCCTCCTCCTCCTTTTGTCCTCAAGACCAGCCCTTTGTGTGCCCTAAAAAGAGGAGACAGCCTGGTGAATGTTACTTCTCCAGGCCTTGCGTTCTGAAGCTAAGGCAAACCCTTGCCGATGGTCAATGGACTGTTTCAGAGTTTCCTTGTACCTCTTCTGAGTTCCTTGTACCTCTTCTGAGTTCCTCCTCTGTCGTGATTACCAGTGGTGAGCTCACCATATAGCACAATCTTTGGAAGCCTATCACAGTCCATCCTAGAGATGTGTCCTGCCCATTGTAACGGCATCTTCAACAGCATGGCCTCAATGCCGATAACTTCTGCCTATTCTAGGACTTCAGTGCTGGTAACGTGGTCATTCCAGTGGATGTTGAGGATGGTGTGGAGGCCAAAGGTGATGGCAGTAGGTAACCCATGACTCAGAGGCGCACAGTAGGATAGTCAACACAACAGCTCTCTACACACTGACCTTGGTGTGTTTACTCAGATGCTTGTTGTTCCAAATCCTTTTATATAACCTGCTGAATGCACCATTTGCCTTTGCTAGTCTATTGTCAATTTCCTTGTTGACCTTGGCGTCCGAGGAGATGATGTATCCCAGGTCTCTGAACTGGTGGGCTGTCTTCAGCTCTTACTCGCCAATAGTGATTTGAGGAGGACAGTAATCTTCCTGGGGTGAGGACTAGTGGAGAACTTCTGTCTTCTTCAAACTGACTTCTAGACCGAAGAGCTCGGCAGCCTTGGTGAAGCAAGATCTCATTTGATACAGAGCTGACACCGTATGGGAAACAAGGGCAGCATCATTGGCAAAGAGTAGCTGTCTTGGTGTGGGCGGGCCTTTAGTCGGCTCAGGTGGAACAGACTGCCGTATTGGATGTGGAAAGACCATCCTCATCATCAAGGTCTGCCATCGCCCTTTGAAGCATCGTACTATGAATAGTGGGAAAAGGGTCAGTGCGAGGACACAGCTCTGCTTCATGTTGTTACTTATTGGGAAGGGCTCCGAGAAGTCACTGACTGACTTGGCCGCACTGGTCTTTATGTACCTGGGTGATCATGTTGAGGAACTTGGGATGACATCGTATCCGTTCCAGGATATGCCCCAGATCCTTCCTGCTCACCGTGTTCAACGCTTTGGTAAGGTCGACAAGCTTGACATAAAGTCCCTTTTTCTTAGCATTTCTCTTGGAGCTGCCTGAGAACAAAAACCATGGTGCTTCTGTTGGCTCTAAAGCCACACTGACTCTTGTGGAAGAGTTATTCTGCGATAATGTGTGTCAATCTGTTGAGGAGTACTCTTGTGAGGATTTTCCCTGTGCAGAGTTATCCAATTGTAACTGGAGCAGTCTGACTTTTCTCCCTTGTACTTATATAGGGCGACAATGATAGCGTCATGAAGGTCCTGTGCCAGTGCCTTGCCAGCAGCAGCAAACAAAGAGATCATAGAGTTATGCTTTAAGTGCTGGTCCCCCATGTTTACAGATATCTGCTGGGATCCTATCAACTCCTGCAGCTTTACCATTATTTAGCTGCTCAATAGCTTTTAAAGTCTCTTCAAGAGTAGGGATTTTTTCCAGTTCTGTTTTCATTGGATGTTGTGGAATGCAGCTGAGCACTGAGACTGAAACTACGCGGTTGTTGAAGAACAAAGTCTGAAAGTGGTCAGACTAGCGGTTCAGCATTGACACCTTGTCTGTACGGAGTGTTTAACATCTGCACTGTGCAATGGGCTGTGGACCAGGTGCGAAGGGCCATACACCACCTTCAGGGCTTCATAAAAGCCTCTGTAGTTGCCAACATCTGTGCAACGATGAGTTCTTTCCGTAAGATTGGTCCACTACTGGTTCTGAATTTCTTGAAGCTTTCGTTGGAAGTTGCTGCACACAAGACGGAAGGCTGATTTCTTTCTAGGGTAGGATGCAATATGCACTTGATGAGCAAATCTATTTTCACCAGTAATTCATGAATCTCTTGATTGTTTTTGTCAAAACAGTCTTTGTTCTACTTTGAGGGGAACCATAGGATCTCTTCAGAGGTCTTCAGGATGATGGTTTTGAGGTGTTCCCATAGAACATCTCGCACTGGAAATTCACCTGGAAGTTGGTCTTCACTTCAGCTGACAGGAGGTTGCCAATCTGTAACTTCTTTTTTGGGCCTCCTCTTCTCTTTGGCTTAGGATTGAAGTAGAGATAAAGTTTGCAGCACACCAGGCAGTGTCCGTATTACATTCTGCACTGGGCATCACTCGGTGTGTAGGACGTCTCAAAGGTCTTGCTGCTGCACCAGAATATAAAGCCTCATTCAATTGCCAGGCCGCAACTTGCGGTATACAGTCTGTATGTCTGTGGGCTTACTGCGGGCTTGAACTCTGCTACAAATACAGAGTGATTCAATTGAACAAGTCTGCAAGTTACGGGCCGAAAGCCTAAACTGTAAACCATGCAATTGTATGTAGCATTTCAGAGCGTGAATATGATCAATTAAGCAAGGCTGTAGCTACCCATTTAGGAACAGCCAATAGTAAATGAGACCCCCATCATTACGGCAGTATAAGATGGAGGTTACTTGTCAATCAATTAGTGTTTAGAGGTCCGATATACGATCAGACTCGCATACCCGCAAAATACAAAATAATACAAATGAATGCCAATACTGTTCTAGTCCATATGGGAGGCCTGATATGTATTAACTCATTGATTCCAGAGATCGATATAACCCCGAAATGAAACAAAATTATAATTTTTTTATTGCTGCTTTGCAGGCTTGTGCAACTAATTATAATGTCTTTCATCACTTTTCCCATCATTTACAGTGCAGTATTGATTTTTTTTCTTTGCATTTACAGTGCTTCAAGACATTTATTTAACCCCTTTACGGTTCCCATCTGGTACCCGTAGGATTTTATGCTCCATTTGCCGTTTACGGGTGTGAAACCATTTGCAGGCTTGCAGAATTGTAGCGATTGAATAGCGATTTGTAACTATTGCAGATGCGAATGATCAAAGGCTTATATGAAGTATAAGTTACGGTTGTAGCAACCACAGGGATTTACAGGCCATAACCCATAGACCAATTGAATAGCAAATTAGTTTACGGCCTACATTACAGGCTCCAGTAACTTACAATTTCTCAATTGAATGATGCCAGTGCTTGGGGCGAGGATGCACTCAGGTTGTCTTCAGCCTGTCTTTCTGCTGGAAAACAAGTCTCTAGCAGATGGCGCCCATTGTTGTTTTAGCTTCCAATACAGTGGTTGCCAAGTACCCCTTTCCGAGCTTCTGAATCTTTGCCTACTCTGGCATTGAAGTTGCCGAGGATGATGACCTTGTCATCTGCAGGGATGTTCCGTATGAGATTGCGTGCACAGGTCATTGTAAAACTAGTCCTTTTCTGCAGGATCCACTATAAGAGAAGGGGCATAGATACTGAAAATTGTTGCATGCTGATTATTCTGAAGTGGGAGACGCATTACAGTTTTGCAGTTTGATTGACCCTTTGGCAGGTTATCAGGTTTGGAGGTAAAAGGGTTCCTGACCATGAAGCCGACACCATAGAGGCATTTCTCTGGTTTCTGGTTTGCCTCACCAGTAGAGGGTGTAGCATGCTCTGCCTTCTTTTTGGGAGTGGGCTTCATTGAGGGCAGCCTTGATAGTTCGTGGGCTACTGGAGCATAGTCTGCTGTCTGCTGTGTCAAGCATAGTTCTGATGTTCCAACAGGCAAGTTTCAGTCCAAGTACACCTTGTGAGCCAGGCGCGAGCCATTTCTTCTTTGTTGAGTTTTGACCACATTTGGAGATTCCCATCGACCTCGGTTAGCCAACTGGGTGAAGTGTAAACAAGCTTTCTTTAGCCCACCTTTTCTAGGCCCCTCTCCATGTGAAACAAGCAGTTCTGCACCTAGAGACGGCTTCTTGGTCGTTCATTAAGTTTTCTCCAGGGTCAGCATCACGCGAGCCATACACCTTGAGGAGCCTGCTTTTAGTGTAATCTTCCACTTGCCATTTCACCCCTTTCCCATTGCTGCAGGACTTGAAGATGTTATTTGTCTAGAAGCAGACATACCCCTTGGGCCTGGGCAATGGAGATTTTAGCTGAAATGCAGTGTGAACAGTACTGGTCCCTTTACACTTAGGGTTCATCATGGGCTAGCAAGCTGGGACCGTGACAGTGAGATCCTCGGGTTCTGGGTGATATATCAGAGTGTCCTTCTCCTAGATGGATGGCCTTACAGGGCTAACATGCTGCATCTGCCCAGGCTATATATATATATATATATACTGTTGTTGCAGTTCAGTCCTTCAGTCGTATCCGACTCTCGGTGACCATATGAACGCAACACGCCAGGAACATCTGTGTTTCTGATTGTGCTAATCCATGCGGTTTCCATGGCAAAGATACTGGAGTGGGTTGCCACTTCCTTCTCCAGTTGGCTGCGATTTGTCTGACCTCTCTGCTTTGACCTGCCCACCTTGGGTGTCAATATATGATATAGCTCACTGCTTCACTCAGGTGCACTAGCCCTTTCAAAACAACAAAGTATCGATCCAGAAGGGTGTGTGTATATATATCTATACCGTATATACTCGAGTATAAGCCGACCCGAGTATAAGCCGAGGCACCTATTTTACCACAAAATACTGGGTAAAATGAGTGACTCCAGTATAAGCCGAGGGTGGGAAATGTGCTGCCCCCTGTGTCCCCCCTCTCTCCCGTGTCTCTTCTCCCCTCTCCCTTCCCTGTGTCTCTTTCCCTCCCTTATCACCCTCCTCAACCCCCCTCCTCATTCTCAAACCTCCCTCCTCAACCCCACTCCTCATCCTTTTTAGCCTTAAAAAAAGGGCTTAAATATATATATATATATTTATTTATATATACATATATATTCAGGTATACCCCTGCTACCGCTTTAGCACTGATTCGATATATCAATGTTTTACCTATAATCCACCATGGACCCCTTTTAAATGCTCTGCTTCGCTATTTTTTCGATGTTTTTTCCTTGTGGTATCCCGCTTAACACTCAGAACAGCGTCAGAGAAGAGACAGAAAGAGACACACAGAGAGAGAAAAGAGTGGAAACAGAGAGAAACACAGAAGACCCACATATACCACCTACAGCATCGAGTGGCAAGGTACAGAATATTTTCATTGTTCCCTTGTTTCTCATATTGTGGTTGTTAATTGTCTAATAAAATCTACATTTATTTATTTGTGGTCGTGACCTTCTCTTGGGTAGTAGCTGGTGTGTGGCAATTGCTACTAGACCCATTTTAGTCTGCTTAGAGGGCTTAGGGGTAGAGGAGAAGGCCTAAATTGGGGTGAGGTGGGAGGGAAAATTGAATATTTTCAGGTGAGGATGTAGGTTAAGGGAGGGGTTTATATAGGGGAGGAGAGAAGTTCCCTCCCACAACTCCCAGGTTAACACCTGGTTATTTGTGGTCGTGACCTTCTCTTGGGTAGTAGCTGGGGTGTGGCAATTGCTACTAGACCCATTTTAGTCTGCTTAGAGGCCAAAAAGTGAGCAGAATTTTAGGGAGAAGTTTAATGAGTGATGGTTTGAAAAGCCTGTTTAGTTTCTGCAATGGGAAAAGGTATGTAGCGGGTGTAGCAATTTGACTTCCATCGACCCATGGATTGAATAATGTGCGTGGGAACGTTGGCTTTGGAGGCTGAAGAGGCGGCTCGAATGCGAAAAGAGTGTCCTGAATAGCTGTAAGGGTCTAGGCCAAGTTTGAGTAGCAGCAGTCTAATATAGTGTATGAAGGAGGTGGTGGACAAGGGTTGGCTTGATAAGCTCAGGAGAGGGTGAGTGGTTGGGTTGGAAGATATTGAATTTAAATGGCATTTAATAGTGGAGACTGGACACCAGTCGTTGTGTGATGGGTAGTATGTTATGAGTATGGGTTTGCGACTTGTTTTGGTGCGCTGGAGTGTGAGCGTGAAGTGATCTGGATATAAAGTTATGTCCTGCTTGGTGAGATAGTGAGGGTTGTTTTGCAAAGTGGTAAACTCACCTGGACGCAGGAAGCCGTAGAAAGCAAGTATGATGGCCCCTCGGATCGTCCTGGATGTGTCGGGCCGAATGGGTTTGTGGAAAGCAGGGTGGTCAACCTTTTGAAAAGTGCGCCATCTATGGGATGACGTTGTAGTTTGGAGGGGGTGCTCTGTGCAGTAGGCCTCTGAAAAATGATTTGATTTGAGGCGATGATATGATTTATTTGTCGGTTTGAAATAGGGCGGTGAGGTGAAACTGCACGCCCGCTAGATACATTTTGATGGTGTGTGGGTGTAAGTGGAGACGTCAATCGCAATGGGAGGCAAAGGCGGTTATGGTGGTGGAGGTATATGGAGGTTTTATTCGGTAATGGGCAGTGAATATAGTAAATAAGTGCCATTCTCTAGCATATGTCCTTTGTGTATTGGACGACAGTCCTTGACGCATGGTATCTTGGGCGGCTCGGATCAGTGTCGTCAAGCCAGGTTGCGTGGAACTTGAGGTGGTTGGATGCTCTTGTAGTGGTGTGGCACTGATTGGATATCCTGCAGAGAAAAACCGGGTATGGTAAGGTGAGCAGTGATGAGTTTGGAATAAATGCGACATTGGTTTATGAGGCAGATGTAAGCCAACTCTCGTATTAGCGATATGGATGCAATGTTTATCTGTTTGAAGTTTGGTTAATGTGCAGTGAGTTGGCACGTGATTCGTGAGCAGGAGAACGGTTTGGCCTGTCCACTGTTTGCCCCAAGTGACTGTGGCGTAGAGGGCTGGAATTACTTTAGTGGCGGCGTTTTGCGCTGTGTGTGGCTGAGGCCAGATGGAAGTGATGATTTCTGTAGCGTGTAATATCTTGAAATGGGTAGTAAATGTGTATAGGTAGAGCGTCGGTGATGATTTTGTGGGGTTGGCTAGAAAAAAGACTTCCCGTTCCACTGTTGAAGGAATCTAGACCAAAGGTAGATGTCTTCTGATGGCTTGGTTGGCCATGGCTACCGTTAGAGTCTAGTGAAAGAAAGAAGCAGTTTGAGGTGAGCGACTGGTATATGGCATGGCGTACGTGTAGGGATTGAAATGAATGGTTTCGATGAGGGGACGAGGTTAGAGCAAAGACAATTTGGGCGTATGGTACTGAGCCGAATGGTTGATGGCAATGATGCGTATGACGTAGGGAAGCGACTGTTCGAAGCGTAACTGTGGGTGCATGGTAAACGAAAAAGTTGTTCGTGAAGTATAGTAGTTATGTATTTACTAGATTGTAATGCTATATGAAGGTGAGCCTGTTATTAGATTCAGCTAGAGACTTGGTCTCAGGTAAAAGGGGGGTGAATTGGACTGACTGAGACGGTGCATGAAGGAGATGTGCTCTGGCAGGTCTGATTTGCACATGTAGATTTTAATTACTGAATGGTGTATGGTGTACGTTTAGTGATACAATACGTGTATGGCTGGTAACTAAAAGGATTGATTTGAGTCTGCCAGCACGAGAACATGGCAGTGTTTGGTGCTAGCGTGATCCGAGTGTGAGAATAGAGTAGAGGCCAAAAAAAGGCAATGATAGGGGGAACAACTGGCCAAGAGAGGCGAAGCAGGGCGCGCTGGGCGAACAGGGGGCGCAAGAGAAGCGGAAGCGCAGAGCGAGGGTAGGTACAACGAAAAGGAGGTGGGGCTGCCGGAAGAGGGGCGTGGCGTGAGCGCCGCCGAGGGAGAGCGCAGGAGAAGGCGGAGCCGGCAAGAGGAGGGCGAACCGCGAGCGCCACCGGGGCGCCGGAGGCAAAAAGAGCCAAGCCAGGGAAGGAGGCAGGAGGAGGCAGAGTCGAAGAAAGGGGGGCGTGGCACGAGCGCCAGCAGGGCGCCCGAGGCAAAGGAGCCAGGCCAGGGGAGGGCAGGAAGGGGAGAAAGGAAAAAGGAGCTGCGGCATGGGACGGAGGAGGAACGGAACAAAAAGAAGGCGGGAAGCCGCCGAAGGAGGGGCACGGCGCAAGCGGCATCAGCAAACCCGGACAAAGAGAGGCGGGGCCGCCGAAAGAGGGGCGTGCCGCCGAAAGAGGGGCGTGCCGCGAGCTGCGGCGGAGGTGTCTGGAGGAGGGGAGCCGGGCAGCAGCGGAGGAGGCATGGGAAGCGGCGGAGCAAGGAGGAGGAGCCGGGCCGGGAGAGGGGCGCGCCACGATGCCGAAAACAGCGCAGCGGGATGCAGGATGAGACCGGAGATGGCGGAGCAACAGGAGGGGGCCATCGGGATGCAGAGGTAAGACGAGGCAGGGGCTAGGAGGAGGGGAGAAACGGGCAGAAGGGCAGGAGTGAGGAGGAACAGGAGATGCAGGAGAGTGCGCGAACGGCTAGGGAAGCAGCATGGAAGGAGGCCGGCCGGGGAGACGGGGGAGCCCAAAAAGGGAAGGGAGAAACGGCAGGCATGGGACGAACCTGCGAGAAGCAGAGGAACAGCAGGGGAGCCGGCGGTTGCAAACGGATGGCGTGCAACCTGAAAAGTTAATATTTTCAGGTGAGGATGTAGGTTAAGGGAGGGGTTTATATAGTAGAGGAGAGAAGTTCCCTCCCACAACTCCCAGGTTAACACCTGGTTATATATATATTTTTTGTACTGTTTTACAGAACATGTCTGAGCACAAGGAAGACCAGGGCAAGTTAAAGCACCAGAGCATTCTACTGGATGCCAAAATGCAGGTGCTAGACCGCCTGGAGAAAGGGGAGCGGCAGGTGGAAATTGGAGCTGATCTTAAATTACCAACCTCCACCATCCACACCATCCTAAAGAACAAAGAGAAGATAAAGTCTTCAATGACCACCAGCACTGCATATTCTGTAAAGAAGATTACCCACTCCAGATGCTGTGCCCTGGAGGAGATGGAGAAGAGGTTGTCCAGCTGGATATACAATGAAGTGGATCATATGATGCCTCTCAGCCATTTGCAGCCATATCCAGACCCAATCTCCAAATGTGATGGAGAGCTTCGCAGCCAGTAGAAGTGGATTTGACTGCTTCAAGAAGAGGAACAAACTCTACAACATAAAGATCACAAGAGAAGCGGCAAGCGCTGACACCAAAGCTGTTGCAGCCTCTTCAGCCACTTTGAAGGATATTGTGAAAAAAGGCAACTATCCACCAGAACTGGTTTTAACATGGATGAGACCGGCCTCTTCTGGAAGCAAATGCTAAGCTGCACATTCATGTCAAGGGAGCAGAGGAGAGCACCGGGCTTTAAAGTGGCCAAAGACCGGCTAACCCTTTTTCTGGTTGGGAATGATTTTGAAGAGGTGACTTCAAAATAAAGCCAGAGTCATGAAGGTCATTGCTAAATTCAAAAATGCCAGTAATTTAGCAATATAATAGGAAGGCCTAGATCACCATGGGCATTTTTAATGAAGTCAAAGCCCAGCTGATTATGGACAATACTCCAAGCCACCCTACCAACTTGGCTGAGCTCCACTGCTGCATCCCTGTGGAAGTACTGTTCCTGCTGCCCATCACTACTTCGCTTATCCACCCTTCAAGGCCTACTATCTTCGCCTCACATTCCGCCAGCTCATTGACCAAATGGTCAGCCAGGACAAAGAATCTATGATGGATTTCTGGAAGAAGTACACCATCATGCAGGTTGTCATGAACATTGATTTGTCCTAGAAGGAGGCGACACAGCAATATCTACAAGCCGTGTGGAAGAAGTTCTCGCCAGAGCTGTGTGGAGATGTTCAACCAGAAGAGCCGATCCCAGAGGACATAGTGGACCTTGTGACCTGCTGGACTGGGAAATGCAGACACCCAGAACATAGAGGACTTGGTCCAGGCTTCGGGCAAGAGCCTGACTGGGTATGTTTGGCTACCAGCATCTGCTAGATGGCCACAGAAAAAAATGCAAATGTACCTGGTCCAGTTTGTGACCAAAAAGCCAGGTTGGAGGCAACTTCTGGCAGTGGACTGTTCTTTTTGTTTGTTCTATTCTTTTTTTTTTAAATTTTCTTTTTATCTTATTTTTATGTTTGCATTTCATATAAATTTCATATGTTCATATAAAGTTCAACAAGTTTCAAAATTTTATTGGTCTTTTTTTTCAATGAGTTCCCCAATCCCTATGTTAAATTGGCCCAGTTTGGCGCTGTTTCGATTAATACTTCTAAGACCCGGAACCTATCTACAGCGCCAAAAGAATATATGTTTAGTTGTTCAGTTATGTCCATACTCCGTGACCCCATGGACTACAGCACGCCAAGCATATCTTGTGCTAAGGTTAACTTAGCAAATATACTGGAGTGGGTTGCCAGTTCCTTCTTCAGTAGACCTGCTATGACCTGCCCATCTTGGGGGACACTACATGTCACAGCTGCACTGAGATACACATGCCCATTCACCACCACAAGGTATCCAGAAGGGTATATATATATTACTCACCAAACGTAAATAGTCTAAGGAAACTACTGTAAAGGTGCATAGTGGGACCCACAACAGTGCATGGGCCCTCTGCTACTGGCAGTAAAGGAGAACTGGTCTAGATGGCAGATAATTACTTTATAGAAAAGTGATTTGATCACAATAGGGGTGATCTGAACATCTACATATATATATATATATTTTGTATTGACCCCTATGAGTTGAATAGAGAAATTATTAGGGGTAGGGGGACAAATTATTTTTCAATGTGTTTGCCACGTGTTTGTGGTACCATCTTGGATGTGTGGAACATGGCAGTGAGTCATGGCATACATGGTGGAAGTGTTAGCTCCTAACCGCATCATTCACCCACCCACTGAGCAGCATATCTGGAATCCCTCTGGACTCTTAAAACAACCTCAGTCTATCTGAAAGCTCATTAGTTTACAAGGCCACACCCTTAAACAATAATTGTAATAGGAAATGTGAAAAAATAAAGTTTTCTTTTCTAATCACTTTTTGGCTGTTATCAAGTTTAATTATTAAAATGACCACATAAAAAAACAGACCACAGGACTCAAGACAGGACACAGAAAGTTTAATGTAAATGAGAATCTACATCAGAATTAAGTAGATTGATTGTAGTTTTGCAGAGTCCCTGCTCCCTGGTACACGGGTTTACACAAAAGGTTGTTGCATTTTAATTAAAAAGTGAAATATTTCTCTCCCAAGGGCAGTATATTAGTGTTTTGTGAGTACACAGCATTTTCCGGAGTACAGCACGGCTGCTAATTAACCGTTCTGTTACCTAATAATCTGCATTTACATGTCCTAATTATAATAATGCTTTGTGCAAACACACTGAACTGAAATAAAGGGAAGCAACTGCCCAATGTCCTACAAGACAATAAAGGCCTTCAACGAATATATATATATATATATATACCACAACATACTTTAAGTTATGGATTGCAAAGGAGTGGAATAAATAGATATATAGAACATTTGTGTTCACATTTGAATGTCTAAAAATAAGTTAAAACATTTTTTTAACTTATACTAATACAGTTATTGCACTGTACTCTGGGAAATTGGGTGGGGACATAGACTTGAGTCCACACTGCATTTTCACTCTTTAATCTAATAGCACTTTATAGATGGATCCTTTTAGGCATATGCCTGCTGTATTACACAACTTTAAGCATAGCACAGGATGGATTTGTACAAGTTAGGATTTTGTACAGTTCAGTTACTATATTTCTGGGAACTCTAAGCATTTTTTTACCCATACAATGGTGGAGCTACTAAATGAAGCCCCACCCCCCAGGGACCTCCTAGGGTGCCATATATGTATATATGCCTGAGCATGGCCTCTGTGCATTGCACCGCCTGCACAAGCTCTATCTCTGCCATATAACTATTCTGCTCTGAGACTGGTATTAAACATAAAAGTAAAAATTTAGCTGGAAGTTGCTTTAAGAAAAAATAAATGTTGACTCTGCTGGATCCTAGCGGCATCCATGAATCTATGATATTTTGTTGAAGTTTGTATGTTTAAGAGGGGTGTTTACTTTTCTGTAGGAGCAAGACCTGCAGTTATTTTGGGGGCTGTTTTCTTCTGGGCATGAGCAAGGGAAGGGAGTAGATGTCAAATACAGCACTAGAGTTAGTAAATGGAGCACCCCAGTGCAAAATAACTTGCAATTTCTCTATTCACCCTGTAGGAGTCAGTAAAGAAGGCAAAATATATATAGATGGTCATATCACCCCAATGGTGATCAGACCAACTTTTTATAAAGTAATTATCTAATGTTCTAATAAAGTAAGGTTCCTCATTTACTGCCAGTAGCAGAGGGCCCTACTCTTTGCCAGACCCCGGTGCTTTGCACCTGCTTCACCAGTAGTAGCTCTACCACTGAACTGAAGAGACAAAATCTAAAGGCATTGAGTCCATTGTTTGATTGCAGTCATCTGCACTTTGAGCATGGCTAATTATTTATATTGCAGTTGACATCATTCAGTATAAAAGTAACCAATGCTTCAGTGCCTTATCACTAATTAATGTCAATGATATCTCAATAACAAAGGTAACAATCATATTTTGTAGCTGGATCCAAACGACTGCCTGACAATCTTCAGTGTTAGTTTACTGCAGGAAATGCATTTTTAAATAACATGTCATCAATATAGTACATGTAATTTGCCTATAGTTTTACATGATACCCCTGCTGTGTCAAAAGGCCTGTGTCGCCCCCGATCAAGTCATTTCTTTAAGACTCTTCTTACAAAGCATGATACATTGACTAAATATTGTACTAGTCATTTTTGTTCTAAACAGCTAGTACAATATAAAAACAGTTTTTAATGCTATTTAAGAACAAATAAACTTATTTTTTACTGTCGCCATTAGTATATACTACAATATTCTTATTTTTCATCTATTTTTTGGGCCATAATGTTAGAGCTATTATGATTATGACCAATAGGTGGCAGCAGAATGTTTCCATTTATTGAGCCACAAAACTACTGTGATTGTCACTGGCTTTAAGACTTAAGGTACCTCTGAGATCCTATTAGCTGGAAATATGTGTGCGAGCTGCACATAAATTAAACTTTAAATAGAATTCAGATTATGTTACAGCATTGCCTTGGTACCACGGGCTGCTCTATCACAATACTTTGAACAGGCTGGGGTATTGCAGCGCCTGGCGTGTCTCAAATGAGCCGCCTGACCATTAAGACATATCATATCATACCTGGATTGAGGAACAGTACAAACCTCCTGAAAGGACAAAGCATTAGCGGCCACTAATATGGAAACAAAGCTTCCTGCGCCAGTCACAACGGACTATTACAAGTTACTATAGGTATTGGACCCATTGTCTTCAGTGCATCCACCTCCAAAAAAAAGGCATGCTCTATTTGAAGACAAATACACTTCAGACAAATACATTTTTTATAGCATTCAATTGATACAGAGCTTGTTATTTCCTATATACCATATCTGAAACCTCTGAAGTATCACTTTAAACTCCATTTCATTATACATACTTTATACATATTGTAATGATAGAATTATATATTTCTAAACAGATTGTTAAAGAAAGGGGTAACAATTGGAATTCCAAAGAGGCCATCTATATACACCATCCAATTGTTTAATGTACAAAACTAACAATAACCAAGGCAGCATCTGCCAGTCTCATGCAGATAACAATGCAATTTGTTGTCTCTGACACCAGCAGCTCTATTAAATTCCCTCAACGTGTAAAACCGTAGCCCGTAACATAGCCCACAAGACTTACGGCTATTAAATTGGCCCCGTAAAGCAACCCGCTGACGACTTGCAGGTTAAGGGCGGAAAAAAAACTATGGGATATTAAAATTTGAACTGTGCGGCCGCAAATCCTTTGTTCTGTCAACTGTTACGTTCCAATCACCCTATTAAATTGCAACTAATCCACTGGCGTTCAAACCTGTAACACGCAAATGGAGCCAAAAAGCCAAAGGGTTCAAGAGAGGTCCTGCACGGGGGTTAAAGTCCTATCCATAGCACTGTAAATGCAAATATCAACACAATACTGTACTCATAATTAAAGGGAAAGTGTTGATAGGTATTACAATTAATAGCACAACATTCTCAAGCCTGCAAATCTGCAATATAAAATACATTTGTTTCTGTTTAATTTCCGTGTTGTATCGATCTTGGCAATCAGTGTGTTAATACATATAATTGAACTTGCATGTACTAGGATATCATATTTACTCATTTAATAATATTGCATTAGTTTTGTAATTGAAACCCGTAAGGCTTTGAAATCTAACCTCCTTTTTTTCAGTGACGTAATGATGACGATTTCTTTTATCATTTGCTCCATCTAAACCCGTAACTACGGGTTTGACTAATTGATCATGTTCACGGTTGCACATCCAACGTAGCAAGAATGGTTTACGGGCTTCCATCTACGGTTTGTAACTTGTGGCATGGTTTAATTTAATAGCTCTGTAACGCAGACAAATGTCGAGCCCGCAGCGTTTGCGGGTGTGCCAATGCTGCTACGGGCTTCAATTTTAATAGGGCTGTTGGGGAACTGATTAACTGTTACAAAACATTTTCCTTCTTCCTGGACAAAGATAAAGCACTATATGTTAAAACACATGTAGAATCCTACATTTAACTGTAAATAACTTATACCAGCATCCCCTTGGAATGGATGAAAACTGTGAGGGTCACGTTTATTTTAGGCAGGATGAGGAATTTAATGGAAGCAATGGGTTGAAACAACAGGAAAAACGTTGTTGAGTCCTTAGTCTGTAGCTGTGAGACACTCAGATGATAATACAGTTAAATAAAGTAAATAAAGTGCATTACTTTTTTTCAGTCATGTCATTATTTTAATGTTTGTTGGACAAAAAAAAAACTATAAAAAGTTAATGACTTTCTGTTTTGTACAAACAGCACATTGAGTTATGTGCCTGATTTAATGGCAGCTGCTATCTGACCACAAGGAATGGCCCTATAATTATTGGGAAGTACAAAAGGAGAAACTCATTAAACAAAACAACTGAGGGGATATTGGGCTCAGTCTGTATCAATTATATTTTACTGACTTTGGTTATTGCTGCACAAGGACGGAGTTTAATGAGTCGGCCAGGAGGAAAGTCCAGTCTGTAAAAATAACAGTGTCTGTGTGAGAGACTAACTCAGTCCCTGCTAGGCCCAAAATTGACTAATGTCAGTGCCATGTTTAATGGCTTGATTGCTCATAGAACCAAAGTGCACCTTGCCTTTGAAGAGGACATGTAAAAAATACTTATTGTCAGAAACTGGGTAGTAGCAATTTAGACCCTTCAGGAGTGAGCTTGCAAAACAAATATAATTAACAAAACACAGGATATTCAAAGCTTTGTGAGTATCCCTTTGTAAAGTCTGATGCTTGTATCAGAATCTGCTATTGCAGAAACAATAACACAATCATAGACAAAGACTGAAAGCAAACTGCCAATGTTGAAGGCAGCTATACAGCAGTGGAAACTGGGAGCCAGCACACAGGTGGAGATGATAGCTGGAACAAAGCAGAGCATAAAGTATAGGCAGAACTCCTGCCAGGCAGGAACAGAAGCAGCGGTGCTGGGCATAGGCAGAACTTCTGCCAGACAGGAATAGAAGCAGCAGCACAGGAAAGTTGCAGCAGTGAATCAAGTAGGACAAACACTTGCAGTAACTGGTATTTTGGATTGATCTCAGCTAGATCTTAAAGGACTCACAAGATGCAGATTGGCTGAGCCCCATCACCTTTCAGTGACTAGGTGTCAGAGTTATTACCCACAGTAGCAGACCCATCTTTCCTAGGTTTCCCTCCTGACCTACTCAGTCTGTGAGCCACTACAAGCCACGAATTGACCTGAACAACTAACCAGGCCTTCCTTGACCTACCCCGAGGTCTAGCAGACCAGGTACTCCTGATATATTCTAAAACTATTTATTCCCTCTGTATATAGTGTGCTCGTTTGAAGGGTGAGATTTGATAATTAGCAAATTGTTATTAGAAAATGAAAAAATAAATCTAGGCTTTTCTTAAATAATTCTACAGAAGTTTGAGCCACAGCGGTTGTTTCTGTTTATCTGCTTCTACCTATGGGTGATATTTATATGCAAATGTAACTCTCATTTCAATAGGATAAATGAAAAGACATCTGCGTACAAGGGCACTCTCTGTTGGGAAAGCTGCTAAATAAGTACTGCGAAAGGTTGTCCCTGGTAAAGGTCAGTTTAATATACTATTGAGAGTGTATACCTAAAATTCTGGCTGAAAACACAGGTCCACCAAAGATGGGCCACTAAACTCACAAATATTGTAGGATACAATGATCTATTTTTTAGTTGCACTAATAACAGCTACAAATCTTAAGTTTAAATTATTGTTTACATACAATCTATTCTGTTCACTGGCTGTTGCTTGAGCAATTAGTACAAGGCTGTGTGAGGCTCTATGTAGAAAGGCTGTGATTGATAGCACAGCATCCCCTTACACTGCACTGATCAGTTAACCCATAGCATTCCTGCTTTAGGAGAGGTCCAGTATTACATGACTGCACAGATAGATGTGGTAAGGGTTACAATTTTGTTTGTTGTTCACTGAGCTGGTCTGCACAGCTAAAATTCCAGAGAGAGCTGTATTGATTGATTTCTACAAAAATACACCAAATACAATGTCTGGTCCCTTCAAACTGGAAATATAAGCAGTCAGACAAAACCTGAATTCAATGGGGGCCTCATCCCTGCGACCTAATTGGTGCAGAAATGGAGCAGGCATCCAGCAGGCTGTGGGCAGTCTAATACACAAGTAAGCACAGATTTTATTCAAATTGATTTCTAAGTGAAAGAAATCAAAAATATATTCAATTAGTAAATCTTTACAATGATGTGGTCCAAATTGTGCTGATTTAAGTTGACCTTTAATAAAACAGCCTCTTACAATCAATAGAACATATCATCCATTTACATTTTTTTACTGATAAGAAGTCCAGTTTTTGCCCACGCGCCTGGTGTGATTTAGTGAATGACTGGCTGACCAGCCCTTGTTCTCTACGCATTAGGAGACAGCAAGATCCTGATGAATGAGATGTACTAGTATAAACTAGGAAGATTTGAGCCAAACCACGTCCACTCCCACACACTCTGATATCACAGGGAGCTAAAGAAAAATGTACAGATGTCAGTTCAGAATATTCTTATCAGGAAATAAACACACAACAAGCCTGCAAACACTTGAAAGACCACTGAACAGATGGTAAAACAGGGTATAGATATTGACAAAAAGTACTAAATAACAAGTTTGCATTGAACATTGTGTTTAAAAGAGGAGCAAAAATACAGAAACACACAGAAAGGAGACTGCCTTCCTGTTCCACTATCACAAATAGCTATGTTTTAGGTCTCGTAGCTAGGCACTTTGCTTCTACTCACGCTGTGATTCATGACACATATAAAGTCAATAAAGGTGGTGCATGGTCCCCCAATAAGATATATTAGATATTAAAATTAAATTCGACCTGCTGCTTTATGGACAGGTGCCTTCCCATCACTCCATCATGATGAACATAAGAAGTTAATGCTACTTTTTGGCACAGTATTATTATTATGTTTTATTTGTAGAGAGCTAGCATATTCTGTAGCACTAACGGTACAATAATCCATTCGATAAACTTTGACATAATGTAGAAGACAGTAAAAGTAAGATGAGACATCACATTGTACATATACACAGGGGCGGGAAGAGCTGGGCGCCCTTTTTTGTGAGAGCTTACAGTCTAAGAAGTAATAGGGGTCTTAGAGAGATGAGGTGAGAGTGTTGCTGGATGGATATGCGTTATAAGGAAAGAGAACAAGAATATTGTGGAGTTAAGGAGGTAAATGAAATGCTTCTCATGAGAATCATGAGAGTCCTACCTGCGTTCAATGCTTCTGCAATGGAGGTTAATAGGATTTCAGTAGCTGGTGACATTCTTCCTTGTTAGGCATAATTAGAGCCTGGTTTGCATAGCCCTGTGATGATATTGGTTCAAGAATACTCTACTGCTCAAGCATAACTGAGTAAGCCATGGCCTAGACATACAGAAACCAAAACAATAAAAATTCTTAAGAAGAGCAATACTGTTAATTCCTCCCAAACAAACAATAGAGCCTGTAGTGTGCATCTTTGTATAGACACTTAGGCCTCCATTCCATGGCTCAGATATGCTGATTTACAAGTAAAATTGGCTCATAAATCACGACCAAACAATTTCATCACACATCAAAACTAACTCTACTAGAACTGGACGCTGATTGCTAGTAAATTACCTAAAGCCGCAATCCATGTGTAGCAGTTTGTTCCAACCAAGAGATACACATTAGCTTATGCGTGCTCGTAAATCCTTATATTGTGAGAAAATACCCGTTGGCATGTTGGAAGGTGGAATCCTCAATGATCCCCCTATTCGTAGCAGGTATTGAGGGGTATCATGGGGGAGGACATGGGCAGAGGAGTCATAAATCCCCTGCATTCATTTTTATTATTATTTAACCCCTTTCTTGCCATGAGAATGGATTTATATAGATAGAGAGGGGAAAGGGAGGATGTTAGGTCGTGCGTAGCTTGTTCTCTTATTGGGTACCATTCAACAGCATTGTTATGGAGACTACTGAACAATAGAGTCTCCTGTGAGCAGTCTGCGTGCACATGGTAAAGAGCAATGGAAGAACAGTCCTTGGTGCGTGCCACCTACATTGAAGGGATTTTTTGGGAGAGGAGGGATAGAATGGCTCGCTAGCTAGAGAAAATAAAAAAACTCCTACTGTTACTATCTCTGGGTCAGTAATTACACATGTCAATATCTATGGAGCAAGTTCAGGCAAAGAAGTGACTGGGCAAGAAGCTCGTCTCCTGAGTGGCTAATTTGCATTGGACAAGTATAGCCTTATTTAAAATATGCAATGGGCCATAGGTTTCTGCGACTAAGCAGCCAACCAACTGAATTATTTTAACTTTATTAGGACTACCCATAATGCTCACCATATCTAATAATTCCATTCCATACTGTAAGTCTACACAATGCACGGCTGAAGTACCAATATAGTCTCTTTTTCATTGTTTTGATATGGAAGGGTTAACTTTTGCCATGACAAGCCAAAATATGAAAGACCTATATAAAAAAATTGAACAATATTGAATCTAAAGATATTGTAATGTTATGTTGGATGCTAACTAGAGTTTAGGCGTGTTTGAGTGACTCGTGGACTTCCATGGTTTTGAACTCAAATCTCAGTTTTTAGGCCAATCCATTTCTGCTCAGGATGTTGTGGCTAGGACCTTGCAGCCAACAGCCTCACCAGTTGTTGGCTCCTTCTTATTAAAATTTGAAAGATTTTAAATTTAAGATAAAAAGGGAAAAAATTACAAACTAATAATATATAAAAAAATAAGCTCTCACAATCCCTTTATTTATACTAGTCTTGTCCTTTTATAATGACTGTTAGCCACGGGAGAAATTACAGATTTATTTTATCAGGAAGGGAAAAATTCACTTGAATTTCTGATAATTCTTTTAAGCACTCTGTTAAATTCCAATTCCAAATGAGCGTTGCAATGTAATCAGAGTTCTGAGCATTTTTAACATAGCAATTCTGCTCCCATTGGCAAGGGAATAGGTTTTCTTTTTTTAGCAGTTCTGAGATTCTCCGACAGTGCTTGTTAAAATAAATGTAATAGAGTTAGAGAGGCTTGTGTGCTGAAGGAGGTCATGGGAGAAGTTAAACACAGTTATCTCAAGAACTTTGAAGAGCTGTGAGATAAATTTTTGTAAGTTACTGACCAAATTTAAGTCATATGGCACAGTACTGATTAGCATATGACCTCTCTGACATGCCCAAAGGTGAGGAATGGTGCAGGGTGTAAGGAGCCCCAATAAAGTGCAGTCGACAATGAACCCACTCAACCTCCTATTTATATTTTGAGCAATTTGGATAACAACTGTGAATTCAAACAGTGCCAGCTTGCCTAATTTCTTCTGTTTTCTTAATAGCTAAAATCAGTCAGTCTCTTCTAAAAGGAACTTTCTTGGATAAATAGAACACAAGTTAAAGAACCACTGTAGTCCAAACGTTTGTTACATGCACTTAAAAGATCACATTTTCAACCATACAACATTTTTTTTTGCATGGTAAATAATTGATCTATAGTGTACACACATTACATCACATATATAGTTGTGAGCAATACGAGTTGTTGCTAACGCTTGCAGGCTCGCATAGCAAAGCGAGGGCTGCAGTTGCTGGCAAGGAGCACCGAAGGCCATAGGCGCTCATCCCTACCACCCCGTACGACTACAGAACTACAGAACAACAGAAAACTCAAATACACAATTCATAGTGCAAGAATCATTGCACTTAGAAAAAAGTTGTGTGAAAAATGACTGCCCGTAACACTTGGAAAATGAAACCGCCACTTACAGACAAAAAAAAATATGACCCACAAAAAAGGTAACGGCCGACCAGCGCACATCAAAAACACAAAAATATTTACCAAAACGATACCAAAAACATCACACAAAGCACGAGGTGACAGCCAGGACGTCTGGCAGTGAGGTAGAAGTAGAATTTGCAGAGTTTTGCCACTCAAAATTGCCTAAGCAAGAGAAAAAATGTCAGCCGAAAAAACGAAAATGAGGCTAAACCAACCCTAAACACGCGAAACACCGCCAGGCACATACGACTTTTAGCCACGAACATACGAGGTACAAAATACACTATTAGGAATAGGTAAAGTATATTAATTTATTATTTAATTTATTAATCAATTATTATAAAAACATTAATTTAGATAAAAAATAAATGAGCACAGGAGAAACTCGCTTTGCCAAATGGCGCTCAGCGCAGAGCTCACAATCAGCCCCGAAGGTACTCAGAGGACTAAAAACCTTACATTGTATGCCAAACAGCATTCCCAACCTTACAATTTTATTCACCGTCATTCAGTCGCTAGTTACATATTGTCAGCATGGGTGTGTTTAATTTCTCCTCCTCTGTCCTGATATGTAATGTAAATCAGATTGTTTGTTGTTTAGTCGTTCAGCTGCGTCTGACGCTCCGTGACTCTATGGACCACACGCATGCCAGGTGCATCTTTCAGACACTGCACCTCTGAGCTCCATCAAGTTCATGTTCATTGTTTCAGTGACCTAATCTACCCATCTCTGCCTCTGTCGTCCCCTTCTTCTTGTGCCTCAATCATTCCCAGCATCAGAGTCCTCTCTAGGGAATCCTGCTGTCTCATAATATGGGCAAAATATTTGAGCTTCAGCCTCATGATCATACCTTCTAGTGAACAACTTGTCTTGATTTCCTGAAGTATTGATTTATTGGATCTTCTTGCAGTCCAAGGGACTCTAAGCAGTCTTCCCTAACACCACAATTCAAAGGCGTCAATTCAACGGCGCTCAGACTTTTTTATGGTCCAGCTCTCACCTCTGTATGTTACTACTTGGAATACCATAGTTCGAACTATGCAGACCTTTGTTGACAGTTTAATATCTTCACTTTTTACTAGCTTGTCCAAGCTTGCCATAACTTTCATCCCCAGAAGAAAACGTCTTTTCATTTCATGACTAAAGTCATCATCTGCAGAGATCTTGGATCCAAGGAAAATAAAATCTGTCACTGCCTCCACTTGTTCCCCGTCTATTTGCCAGGAAGTGAGACTGCCGTTTGCCATGATCTTCGTCTTTTTAACGTTGAGCAGCAGGCCAACTTTTGCACTTTCTTCTTTTACCCTCATCAATAAGTCCTTTAGTTCCTCCTCACTTTCATCAGAGTAGTATCATCAGCATATCTCAGGTTGTTGATATTACTTCTAGCAATGTTGATTCAGGCTTTGGACTCATCCAGTCCAGCCTTACGCATGATGTACTCTGCATATAAGTTGAATAAATAAGGTGACAATAGACACTCCTTTTCCGATCTTGAACCATACTGTTGTCGCATGTTCGGTTTTGACCGTGGCTTCTTGGTCGACATACAGATTCTTTAGGAGGAGAATGAGATGATCTGGTACTCCCATCTCTTTAGGGACATGCCACATTTTGTTGTGATCCACACAGTCAAATGCTTTAGAATATTTTTTTTGGAACTCTCTTGATCTCTTATGCCTCTTGCTCTGCGGAACCCGGCTTGCACATCTGGTAGTTGCTGGTCCATATATTGTTGGTGTCGAGCTTGTAGAATCTTAAGCATTACCTTGCTTGCATGTGAAATGAGTGCAATTGTTTGATAATTGGAGCACTCTTTGGCACTGCCTTTTTTTGGGGATTGGGATGTAAACTGAACTTTTCCAGTCTATTGGCCATTGTTGACTTTTCTAAATGTGTTGGCATAAGACAAGTAACACTTTCACAGCATCATCCTGTGGAATTTTGAATAGTACAATTGGGATTCCATCACCTCCTGCAGCCCTATTATCAGCAAGTCACCCTAGGGCCCATCTCACTTCACTTTCCAAGATGTCTGTCTCCAACTCATTGGACAAATTATTGAGGTAATCACTGCGGTTAAGATCCTTCCTGCACAGATCTTCAGTGTATTCCTGACACCTCTTCTTTATCTCATCTTCTGTTAAGTCCCTACCATTTTTGTCTTTTATCACTCCCACTTTGGCATGAAAGGTGCCTTTTAGGTTCCCAATTTTCTTGAAGAGATCTCTTGATTTACCCATTCGGTTATCTTCTTCAATCTCTTTACATCGCTCATTGTAAAATGTCTCCTTGTCTTTTCTTGCTATCCGCTGGAAATCTGCATTAAGTTGGACAAATCTTTTCCTATCTCCTCTACCTTTCGCTTTCCTTCTTTCCTGGGCTACTTTCAAAGCCTCATCAGACAGCCAGTTTGCCGTCTTACTTTTCGTTCTTTTAGGGATATTCTTTGTTGCTGTTTCCTGGAAAATGTTGCAAACTTCGGTCCAAAGTCCTTCAGGCATTCTCTCTTCCATGTCTAGTTCCTTAAACCTATTCTTTACTTCCACTGCATATTCACAAGGGATATTATTTATTTTGTATCTACTTGGTCTGATGGTTTTCCCTCTTTTCTTCAGTTTAATTTTCAACTTTGCAATAAGAAGTTCATGGTCTGAGCCACAGACACCTCAAGGTCTTGTTTTTGCTGACTATATAGAGCTCCTCCATCTTTGGCTACAAAGTATATAGTTAATCTGATTTTTATGTTGTATGTAGAGTCGTCTGAGAGACTGTTGGAAGAGGGTGTTTGCTACAACCAGAGAATTATCTTGACAAAATTCTACTAATCTCGGACCGGCTTCATTTTGTACTCCAAGGCCAAACTTGCCAGTTATTCCAGGTGTCTTTTGGTTCCCTACTTTAGCATTCCAACCTCCTATGATGATAGTAACATATTTTCTTGGTGTTATATCTATGACATGTTGAATGTCTTCCTAGAACTGGACAACTTCAGCCTCTTCAGCATCCATGGTTGGAGCATAGACTTGGATAACTGTGATATTAAATGGCTTGCCTTGAATTTGAATTGAAATCATTCTGTCATTTATCAGGTTGTAACCCTGGCACTGCTTTGGTCACTCTTTGATTGACTAGCATGGCTACTCCATTTCTTCTGCAGGATTCTTGACCACAGTAGAAGATCTGTTGTTTGTCTGATGTCAAATGTCTCATTCCAGTCCATTTAAGTTCACCAATTCCCAGGATATCAATGTTTAACCTTGTAATTTAATTCTTGACCACATCTAGCTTGCCTTGGTTCATAGTTCTAACATTCTAAGTTCCTATTCTGAATTGATCTTTGCAGCACAAGATTTGCCTTTCCGCCCTCAGATATATCCATTGCTAGGTGTCCTTTTGGCTTTGGTCCAACCACTTCATTAGATCTGGTGTTACTTGTACTTGCCCTCTACTCTTCCCCAGTAATGGGGTAGGCACCTTCTGACCTGAGGGGCTCATCTTCCGGTGCCATATGTTTATGTCTCTGGTTGTGCCTGTCCATAAAGTTTTCTTAGCAAAGATACTGGACTGGGTTGTCAATTGCGTCTCCAGTGGACAACAATTTGTCTGACCTCTCTGCCATGACCTGCCCATCTTGGCTGACCCTACATTGTATAGCTCACAGCTTCATCAAAGTACACAAGCCCCTTCACCACAACAAGGTAGCGATTGTGCAAAGTATAGTTACGCCAGTCCTCAGGTAATCCTCTAGTCCATTCAGTGGGTACTTGGTAGCTGCAGCTCTCAGGTCCAGGGTGCTTACAAATGTGGACAGACACTCCAGAGAAAGCCCTATAGACCCACTATAGACTCACTATAGGCTATAGTGGGTGAAATATATAGAGATATAGTCAATGCTACTAGCTTGTCTCCTTGATAATGCCAAAGCAAACGTTATTATGTTGCACTGCCAGCTCATTTGTATTCACATTGGAAACTGAGAGCTTCGACTACCAACCAACAACTGGACGTAAAAAAGGATTACCTAAGCATTTAAGTAAATTTGCTTTGCACAAAATACTATTTTTTTAATATCATTTTCTATAGTTGAAGTCCGCCCATGAACACTTCACAGTATTTTGACACAGGAACCATACATACTACAGTGCTGGAGAACACTTCAATATATAAAAAATGAATAATATATTCTACTAGGAAATTGACAGTCAAAAATGACGGGATTAAAATTGTAAGGCTTTCAATGCTGTTTGCCACACAATGTGAGACTTTTGCTCCTCTGAGCACCTTCATGCTCATCGTGAGCCCCACGCACCTTTGGTGCTCATTGGGAGTCTCTCCCCTTGGGTACTTCAACTTTCCAGCTTTGCACTGATCACCTTCAGCGCTCATTGCGAGCCCCATGCTGAGCGCCTTTGGCACTCACCGCGGGGCTCTCAATGAGCGCCTTTGGCACTCACAGCAAGCCTCTCCCACTCGCTGTGCTCATTGTGCTGGCTGTGCTCGCGTAGTTCGCAATGAGCGCCTTTGGCGCTCATTGAGAGCCTTTCGTGCTGCCGACTGTATGATCCGCTAATTGCAGGTTTCGTTAACCTTCAAGTTTTGTGCTTGGGAATGCCATGTGTCTCTTTCCACCATCTCCCCCCTGTCCCTTCCCTGTGTGTTTCTCTTCTGTGACTGTCGTTGTTTTTATTTTCAAAGTCCCGCGTGCCTGGCGTTGTTGGTGTAAGTGTTACAAAGTCCCGCTTGCCTGGTTTTGCTCAGCCTCGTTTTCATCCCATTTTAGAATTTTTTTGTTTTTCGTTATTTTTTTCCTCTCTTAGCCGATTTTGTAGTGACGAAAAACCTCAAATATAGCTCAAATTCGCTTGCAACTTCACTCCCAGGCTTCCTGGCTCTCCCCCTGTGCTGTGTGTGTTTTTTAGTTTTTCGTGTTTTTAGAGTTACGCGCTTCTGTTGCAGTTGCGACACTTGCAGTCGCATACCTCTACTGCTCGCATCGTATCGCGAGGCTCGCAGTTGCGCGAAACTGCTCGCCGCCTAAGTCCCGCGTGCCTCAACTGCTCGCCTCGATTTGCAAGGCAAGCAGGGCAATTAGCGCCTTTGGATTTTTTCCCCCCCAAAAGGTTTTATGTTCATGGCTTACACAGCTACTAAAGTTTGTATTTGTTGCATATTTCACAATTTGAAAGCTTCAGTTAACATATATGACAAATGCATAAAAATGGGGATGAAAATCTGTTAACTACTCATGTTGCCAAATGTGCTGCAAGAAACGAAAATAAAATAATTAAATCACAATTATTCAAATTTTGTATCCATTTTGCCAGTTTTTGACATCTCTACAAAACAGTCTTGTCTAATAATGACATTTCTGTGACTTGTTCATTGAGTTTGTCCTTCTACAATATTGTTTATGACTTTTACAAAGAACCTACAGAAAATGGTTTCTAAGAAGAAAAACAACTCTTGTTTTTTGTGTTTTGTTGGACATGGTGATTGCAGCTGTTTAGCTGTCGTGCATTTTATTTTTTTTTATATTTGATTCACAATAATCCTGAGAACAGGAGAATGTATATCGTACAAAGAAGCATATGTTCCGCTTGTCGGGTTACACATGGCTGCTTCGCTCCCCCACTGATATAATTGCGGCAATCAATCTCCGGCTTTAATTTGCAAGTCACAACCTGTAATTAGTCAAAATGTCCTGTTTCTTTCTACAAAAAAAAAAATAAGGTTATTTTGCCCGCAGGAATCTTTTCTATGTTTCTCACTATACAAATAGAGGATGGTCATGCCAAAATGATTGCCGAGTTGCTGAGGAAAGATGATGCACTTACTCTTTGATGACATCCTTGAATCTATCACTCTTGCTTTAAAGAACATGAATAATTAAAACGGTCGGCGCACAACTTTCTCCCCCACCAGGACGAACCTCAATTACTTCCCCTGTCTAATATGACAGCTGAAGAATGTTTCTATATATTCAGATGCTACATTATTTTTTTTAGGTTCTACATAGATGGAAAATCAAATTAGTGTTCTTGTCATCTGTAGAATGTCTGTCAATATTTTATTTTGTCTGCCCTTATATATATTGTGATGATCTCCTAAGTAGATGTTAACAAAAATTGAATTATTGTAATTTGCCATATTAGCAGCTTCACATTAATACCATAAGTATATCTAGTCCTTGCTTAATTTTTATGTTTTATCATTGGAAATGAAAATAGTTTCCAGCAGGCAACTTCACATTCCTACAGAAAGTCTTTAACAGGTGATTGTTCCAGATTATTAATCATTATTATTTATTTGTTTAGTCGTTCAGTCATGACCAACTTTCTGTGACCCCATGGACCACAGCATGCCAGGCACATGTGTCAGCTACTGCTCCTCCAAGCTCCCTCAAGCTCATTTTCATTGCTTCAATGACCTTATCTATCCATCTCTACCTCTTCTGTCCCCTTTGTCACGTGTCTTCATTCTTTCCAGACATCAGAGTCTTCTATAGGGTGCCCTGTCTTCTCATAATATGGCCAACATATTTGAACTTCAGCCACATGATCATATCTTCCATACACAGTCCAGGAGTCTTGGCTTGCTGCAAAAAAAGGAGAACCAGGAAACAATAGCTGAGGTCAGGGGGAATCCAAGTCCAAAGTCAAGAGTCAGGTGCCGGAAAGTAGAGTGTTTGAACAAGTATAGGGGTAGGGTGCCAGAAGGTGGGAGTATGTGATAAACAAGCCAATAGTCATGGTGCTAGAAGGTGGAATTAATATTATAAACAAGCCAATGTTCATGTTGTCAGAAGGTGGAAGTATATTATAAACAAGCCAAGGTCAGGTGGCAGAAGATGGAAGTATATTATTAACAAACAAATTGTCATGGTGCCAGGAGGTGGAAATATGTTAAAAAAACAAGCCAATGGGTATGGTGAGAAGGTGGCAGAATATTATAAACAAGCCAAGGTGAGGTAGAAGAAGGTAGAGCAGGTAGACAAGGTCACAATGCAAATAAGAATCAGGAATATCACAGACATAACACTTTGTAGTAGCATTGTTGCAAAATAACTAAGCACTGCTGCTCAATTGATGGCACCCTATATAGTCACCATAATTTATGTATATATTTATAAAGATAATGCATTATTTTTTCTTTATAATTTGTTATTAATTTATATCAAAGAACAAGTACATTCATTAAATTAAAACAAATGAACAGAGATGTAAACATATCATTGATATATCAAATACTATAACTTAAGCTGACTTAAATGTATCATATAGAAGAATAATTTGTCTTTACATTGTACTTGGGTGATGGCAAAGATAAAGGGAAGGGTATATTTAAATAAATACAAAAAAACATTGTAAACCTTACTCTAATCTTCAATAATTTTATATTGTTTCTGTTTAAAATCCAATTTTGCCAAATTTTCCTGTTATATTTCTTCGATTTTCCATATTTGAAATGTAATCTATTTTATCAACTAAATAATAGATGTAGTGTGGGAACCAATCTTTTTTCCAGTATGAGGTGATACGTTTTCAAACTTTGTGATTTTTATGTTAAATTAGAATTCTAGTATTTTTATTCAAATTTATTTCCTAATAAAGATAACACTGGATCCATATGTGTATAATTAATATAGCTCGGGATTTGAACTTACATGCTAATAAATCCTCTATACAGATCTGTGTTTTTAAAACCCATATCTATGGCACTTTTCTTTTTGTTTTAAGTAAAATGTTAAATTCCACTGGAAATATTCAGTCGGTGCCAACATTGTCAGTGTAAATGATCTGAAAACTCCATAAAATTGACTTGATAACAATCTGCTATCAGATTCATTCATGCAGAAAATAAACAGGAAAAGACATCTCATTTGCATACACCTTGATCCTCTGTGTCTTTCCTTATGTTGTATCTAACAAATTAATCTATACTACATGCCGAGCAGAACCATTTTCTTAACCCACACACCCCCATCCAAGTACCCCTCCTGCAGTGAGGCAGATGATACCAGAAAATACACATTTTTACAGTTTTATTTGTATTTGTATATTTCCATTTTGTATTGTTTGTCTCACCCTTTTGAATAAAGGTAATTTGAGAAATACCCAACAAAACAGCCTTTGTTATTCTGATTTAGAAGGACAGGGCTTTACAGCAGATATGTCCATCTGTTTTTTTCTAATTATATATTTATATAAACTCAGGTTTAGATCCACCACCGTAGTTTGAATATACTAAGAACATTTTTAAAAGAAATTTCAACTTTTGCAGACTGTTTTTGTTGGAAAGTCTAGATCAAGCACTCAAGAGAAAATAAATAATAAAACTATTTATTGATAATAAATAGTGCCAGATCTTCTCTTATTTTGCACGATAATATTCCAAATCAGACTGTATAGTTGGACACCAATATATTTCAAACAGGCAGTATAATGGAGAACCAATGCTTCAATCTCATACACCAGAAAATAATTAAAAGATAAAAAAGATAGACTAAAGGTTCAACAATGGTGTAGTCTTTTTGGATTTTGCAAAGGCTTTTGATACAGTGCCACATGGGAGATTATTGAGCAAACCAAGGGATACAGGAATTGCAGTAAATATATGCTCATAGATTGAGAGCTGGCTAAAAGACAGGAAGCAAAGGGTAGTTGTAAATGGAACATACTCAGATTGGACTAATGTGGTAAGTGGAGTTCCTCAGGGCTCAGTATTAGATCCTCTCCTTTTCAACATATGTATTAATGACTTAGAAGTAGGACTGGAAAGTATTGTCTCCATTTTTGCTGATGATACTAAGTTGTGAAGGTAATTGAATCAGATAATGATGTACTTTCCCTCCAAAGGGATTTGCATAAATTAGAGAAATTGGCAACTAAATGGCAGATGAGATTTAATATGAATAAATGGAAAGTTATGCATCTGGGAAGTAAAAATAGCCATGCAATTTATATTCTTAATGGAGCAAATCTAGGGGTATCAGATATTGAAAGGGATTTGTGATTGCTAGTGGACAACCACCTAGGTAACAGTGCTCAAAGCCAAGCAGCATCTGCAAAGGCAAGTAACATATTAGCATGTATTAAGAAGGGTATAGAAGCAAGGGAAGCAAATATAATTCTGCCGCTATACAAATCCCTGGTACACCCTCATTTGGAATATGGAGGACAATTTTGGGCACCACTACATAAAAAGGACATTGTAGAGATGGAGAAGGTACAGACAACAAAACTAATAAGGGGAATGGAGGGGCTAAGTTATGAAGAAAGACTAACCAAATTAAACTTATTTTCTCTATTAAAAAGGCATCTCAGAGGGGATATGATTCACCTAAAAGAAAAAACAGTAAGGGTGGTTAATCTGTGGCATTTTATAGTGGGTGGTGACAATGGATTCCATAGATAACTTTAAAAAGGGATTGGATATATTTTTTAATAAAAAGGGCATTCAGGGTTATCCTGGATAATTAGAGAGAGTATTGATCCAGGGAGGAGTTCGATCACCAGTATCTGGGGTCAGGAAGAAATTCCCTCCCCACCCTCCCCTTTTGAGACAATTGGCAAAGTTTCACTGTTTTTTTTTTCTGTTTGCCTTCGTCTGGATCAGTTAACAATAAACAATTAATCCACATATTGCAGATCAGAGGAGATCTAAAAAGGTTGAACTTGATGGATTAAAAGTATTTTTTCAACCTCAATTACTATGTAACTTTGTAACAATGTAAAAAAGTAACAATAAAATAATCCAATGCATTTAACTTTAAAACCAGACTTCCTCAGGGATAAACATATATTACTCATCAACTCATTTATAGAACTGATCTTGATCTAGGCATACGTGACCAAACATATTCTTCAGTCATGACATCTCTTATCCCTTGCATGCCCATTCAGTAATACAATTATATACAAAAATATGTTTAAATCAAATAGATAATAGCAATGTTTTTCCAAAATATATCTATGTGATACTTTTATATTAATACATGCATTTGGTTTCTAATGTCCCAAGTTTCTAAAATACAAGTTTCCTCCTCTAATGCTCTTTTTAATCTGACCTACTAGCTCATTTATGTTTCATTTTATTATTATTAACATATGAATACTTCTGATGTTCTATAATGTTGTATGTGACTGTTTTCCCCTTGTTATGTTGGTTGTTATAAATGAATATTTGATTGTAAATAGAATATGCCTGTGCCTAAGTGAACTTCAGATTACTACTTCTCTCTGGAGGCTTTGTATTGGTGAGTAGTCTCTTTAAATTGTATTCTAGCAGCGTACACCCGTAGTGGTGACCTTGCCAACAGGGTGCTAACAGACTTCCAAATAAGAAAATAAGCCATGAGTGGTATTACGCTACTATATTTACAGAGTATTGCACTATTTTTATGGACAAAACGATTAGCCAGAAAACAAAAAGGACTCTATTTATAAAAAAATGAACCTTTATTTTAATGTTTCTAAAATAGTTCTGTGTGCGTGCACTTCAATGAAGTTGTGAGCTAAACCAAGTAGGGTCACAAAGATGGATAGGTCATAGCAGAGACGTCAGACAAATCATGGTCCACTGGAGAAGGAACTGGCAACACACTCCAGTATCTTTGCCAAGAACATCTTATTGATGAGCACAACCAGACACAAGATGTGCTTGGGATGCTGTGGTCCATAGGGTCACTGAGAGTCGGTCATGACTGAGCGACTAAACAACAATAAACATAATTATATACAAGGGAATTGGTAAAAACATGAAAATGTGACATTAAAAAACAACTGCTTCTCCAATTATATCTTTCTTTTTTTTTAAAATGACACAACCAGATAGGTGTAACATCCTTATTAACAGCCTTATTAAATTGCGACTTGGCCAATTGAAAAGGGCTCTATTTAAGCACATAGCATATTTGTTTTACAGAAGTTTTTAGTTAATGAACTTCTATACAAAAGCAAGTTCTTTTGGAGCCCTATTCAATTGGCCAATTTGCAATCTAATAAGGCTGATAACTGATAAGGCTGTTTCATGTATGTAATTGTGACATTATTTAAAAAGAAAAATATAATTGGTGAAGCAATTATTTTTAATGTTACATCATACCAATTCCCTGTATATAAGTATTTTAGATATAGTAAAATAAAGGTTAATTTTTACAAGTAGAGTATTTTTTGTTTAATGGACAACCTTTTTGTTCATAAAAATAGTGCAATATTCTGAATTTACTCTTTAGCTACAATTTAAAGTTGTAGCTGCATCTATAAAAGTTATATAGTTACAGAGACAACAGAACGGTAAGGACTTTGACAAGCAGAAGTAAGTGAGGATTGGAGCAATGTAGCTCGCTGAAACAAATCATTGTCACTGAGGATGCCACGAAACGCGTTTGCCTCACTTCCTCTGTACTGTTGAGAGTGTCAAGAGGACTTTTTTGATTTACAATTGGTCTGTGTGGACTCAAGATGTTTAAAGGACAGTTCCTATGTGGGGGCAAGCAGCTTCAACCCAGGTATCTACAAAGGAACTGCCCACTGGATGTGATTTCTCCTGTACTGTACCTCATGTATTGAGGTGACCAAATGTGAGAGATAAATTGTTTTTATATATTGTCCTATATTTTATAGTAAAAGTATCTGCACTATTAGAGTGCCGACTGCTTTCTTTTCCCTTCCTTCTTCTTTTTCATGTATTTCAGTGAACAATACTATTCTGGAATCCTGCACATCATGTGAAACACTGACTTCTGGACCAAAAATTTTTAAAGAATTTTTTTTTGCCACTTGTATTTTATTGATGCAAGACCTCCTATTGCCTAATATATCCCTTTTTTTTATCAGAACCTATACTTTAGCACTGTAGTATTAATATCACTAACTTTGAATAATATATGTGATTGTTTGTAATTATACAATATGATATATATGCAACCCTGGCTAGCTAGGTCTGACGCTCGTTTCGCTGATGCTTAAACTGAGCTTCTTTCCATATGTACCTGTACTAAACGTTATTACATTTAAATGTTATAACTTTATTACACTTGAGAATCCATGGGCGGCTAAGGAGTTTCTGGCTAGAGGTGCCACATATATATCCTGACCTAGCTATTAGTCAGTTTTCCATCATGCATCATATTATAACTGTAGAGTGGTCCTTTGATTTGTATCTCTATATTTTTATATTTTCTTGTTTGCTATTATCCAATGCCAGTATTTCACCCCATTGTTTCTAGGTCTAGTGAAACTGCTGTTTATATTTTTTCTATCTCCATTTAAAGTGCATTTTTGCTGTGTTGTTGGCTTATCTGCAAGCCATTATCTTTAATTCTTAATGCACCTAAGGGATGCTCCTATAAGCCTTCCACATAGCCCTAAACATGCTGGTTTTACAGAGACCAGTAATGATTCAATACAAAAGATTAGTTAATAGTTATATCTTTGGAGTATTCAGCATTATCCCAGATTGCATTGTTTCCAGCTCACTGTTCTTTATTGGGATATAAAAAGTAAATAACACAAGATTCTGGATCTCCAGCACCTGATACGTTTTAGTATCTCGTTTCACAAATGAGAAAAAAAATAATAAATCTGTGAATGGTATTTAAGCATATAAAACAGCTGAAAGCAAATGAACTGGAAAAGAAGACTGAATAGAGATCTGTATACAGAGAGTTAGTGGTATAATATGGAAATGATATTTCAGAGGGGAAGGGAATCACATAATGTCAAGTAGTAACACAGATTACTGACTTGACCTGGCATTGCCACAAGCTTGCTGGCCCCATAACCATATCACTGCCCATTTACCAGACCCTTACACCTCCCACCAATAAACCACCAGGAAACAGTCCTTGGAGAAATTAGGCCACAGCCATTTGATTAACTTTTTCTCAACATGATAAACCAACCATAAGTCATGTGATGACTTTCAGGCACCAGTGAGATGTCACTTCACCTACCAAGGGGCGACTCTTAAACCATAACAAACATCCAAGCGGAGACTAGCAATCATTTGACTAAATGTAACACAAAGCAGGATGGGGGTGGACGTCTTCTTAGGAGTAAGATTCTGTCTGGAGGAGAGCAGCACATGAAAGGAAGTGGGAGAGGAGGTTTGGGTCCTCTTATAGCCTCTCCCAGCTCCTCCTCAACAACCTCCAGCCTGCTCCCCCTTCCCTGTATCTCTCTCCTCCAGGGGTCGCTATAATATTGTAACAGCAGATCATGATCTTAAGATTAATGCTTGGGGCAAATAAGTAGAACTGTTGGGAAGAACTGTGATAGATTGCAGTTAGTAAGAAAGAAGCACTTCTAAAAAGAACTCCAAAATCAAGTTGTTTTTTTCAGTTGTTCTTAAATAGTGTGAAAAACACACTAATGTTCTAGCCATTTGTCTTTAAAGTGAATAATTACTGAGATAGTAAATCCAATATTATTTAATTTAAAAAAAAAACAGAAACAAACAATATTGGACTCGTTTTTTTCTAAATCAGTGCTGGTGAATCATTGGAATGGGACAAAAATAGACAGAGCTGGAGTTACCTGAGCTTTTAATGGAAGGCGACTCCCCATCTAAACAATAATTCCTTTGCTCCTCTTCATCTTTTGCCATCATCGCTCCTCAGTAAGGGGAAAGTTCTGGTTACATTTCTATTTAATTATGTATCCGATTCAGGGCCTGGGAATTAATTATTCCAATTTTAGTTAATTCCTAAGGGAAAAATGTATTCTATATTCATCCGATTCAGTATCAGTCCATCCCTCAGGAACGGATTAATGACGAATATAGAGGATCCACTATATATATACAAATAAGCAAGAGACAGTTTGGTGCAAAATAATCCTATTCTGAGGAGCTTGAGCAGAGTGTCTGGGTGTACTGAACCCCTGAGATAAGCAGAGTCTGGGCGTACTGAACCCCTGAGATAAGCAGAGTCTGGGCGTACTGAACCCCTGAGATAAGCAGAGTCTGGGCGTACTGAACCCCTGAGATAAGCAGAGTCTGGGCCATTAGGGTTTTGAGTCTCTTGGCTCCTGTCATCTTTTGGTGGTTATCACATTTTAAAAAGCAGAAAACTTAAAAATAAAGATTTACTTGTTTACCTAATATAACTGACAGCAAAAGAGATTGTTATCAGTATGAGGTTGACAGATTATAATTGTCTAACTTTGAGATTAAATAATAGGATAACATGGTTTCTGTTTGTGGTAAATTGTTCTCTTTAGCAGCCTGTAACATATTAACGTGTGTTTCCTTGTTTCTCTCTATAGAAAACCCTGTGTTCTGTGGCTATAAAGTGGAGTTGATAGTTGTGGCTAAAGTCACTGATCTTGACTGTTCTTCAAGAAATTAACTTAGAGCTATGGACCTTGTTCTTGGAACTCACCACTTGTTCCTGGGGTTATGGTTCCTGTGGTTATAGCAAACACAGTATTTTTATTTTCAGTGGCAGAGCTACCAGTGGTGCAGTGCACCAGGGCCCTTCTCTTGGAGGGTCCCGGTGCTGTAAAATTATTTTTATTTGCATAGACTTTTTATTTTTTTTCTTCTGTAGTGTAGGGATGGTTGTTAAAAGAGGTGGATGTTGAGAGGGACTGGATGCTATGTAGTGATAGTATATCTATATCTATAGTGTAGTAAAGTGTAGGGGCCCCCTCACCGTGGCCCTGAGCGAGTCCTGGAGCTATGCTGTAGGCGGAGGAGCTTTGCACAGACCGCAAGTAAGGGAAGGGGAGCTGTTATGGGAAGGGGTCTTGGGGAGAGGGGCACTGAGTAAATTGGTAGTAAAAAAATTGTTACACATACTCTTGGGAGCAAAACATTTTTTGCATCAGGGCCCTCCATGCTCTCACTCAGCCACTGATTATTATTATTATTATTATTATTATTATTATTATTATTACTCCTCTTTATTTATAATGCATTTTTCGTAGCAAACTGAAGTACAGTGAGTACGATTGGAAGATTACAAATATAACGTCTAAGCTGAGTAGATATGTAAATATAATACCAAGGCAACAGTCAGTTTGGTGCAATAGAATTGAGGATCCTGTTCCAAAGAGCTTGAACACAGTAGCTGTGGGTACTGAACCCCAGGGGATAACTAGAGTCTTGGCCATTAGAGTTTTGGGTCCTTGGTTCCTGACATCTTTCAGTGGTCAACTCATTATAAAAAGCTGAAAATTATGTATTTGCTTGTTTACCTGAAAAACAGATAACAAAAGGGATTATTATCAGTATGAGGCTGGCAGATAGTACAAGCCCAATTCAAATGAGCAATTATAATTTACAGTAGCCCGTAATGGAGGCCATAATTTATTTTGCTATTCAATTGGCGTATGTTTGTGGGCTACAAACGAGTTACAGCCTTGAAATCCTTGCCGTTGCTAAAACCGTAACTTACGCCCCATCGAAGCCTTTGATCTTTCACGTCCGCAAGAGTTCCAAGTGCTAAAATCGCAAATCGCTATTCAATTGCCACAATCCCCAAAGCCCGCAAATGTTTTCACACCCGTAAATGGCAAATGAGGGAGAAAATCCTATGAGTAACACATAAGACTCGCAAGGGGGTTTAACCCCTGTCAGTAGCACTGTAATTGTAAATAAAAAATCAATACTTCACTGTAATTGACGGGGAAAGTGATGAAAGACATTATAATTAATTCTCAGTCTTAATTGCTTGTGTTCCCGCCCTGAAATGCTACATACAAGTGCATGGTTTACAGTTTCGTCTTTCGGCCCCTAACTTGCGGGCTTGTTCAATTGAATAGCACCGGAATTGTAGCAGAGTTCAAGCCCGCAGACACACGGCCTGTATACCGGAAGATGCCGTCTTCTAATTGAATCAGGCTCTAATTGTTTAACTTTGGGATTAAATAATAGGATAGGTCAACCCTGAGTAGAAAAACAGATATAATACAATAAGGCAACAGACAGTTAAAGATCCTGCTCTGAAAAGCTTGAACACAGTAGACCGCATTCAGTTGGCATTTGGCCAATTGAATAGGGCTCTATATAAACACAGAGCATATTTATTTTACAGAAGTTTTTAGTTAGTGAAGACCTTGCTTTTGGAAAGAAGTTCACTAAAAACTTCTGTAAAAAAAATATGCTCTGTGCTTATATAGAGTCCTATACAATTGGCCAAATGGCAATTGATTGAGGCCCAGTGCCTTTTAACAGTCAGTTTCTCTCCATAACTGGGTGTATTGAACCCCAGGGGATAACCAGAGTCTGGACCATTAGAATCGGTGGTCCCTTGGCTCCTGATGTCTTTCGGTAGTCATCACATTTAAAAAAAACTGTAGAACACTATGGCCCTCATTCAATTGCGATTTGGCCAATTGAATAAGGCTCTAAATAAGCACATAGCATATATTTTTTAAAGAAGTTTTAAGTTAGTAAGCATCTATCCAAAAGCAAGGTTTTCACTAACTAAAAACTTCTTTAAAAAATATATGCTATGTGCTTATTTAGAGCCTTATTCAATTGGCCAAATCGCAATTGAATGAGGCCCTTAATATCTATTAGAGACTTGAGCCTGTTACAGTATAAATGGCACCACCATACAGTGTTGGGTGAACTTGGCATCAATTCTAATTTGTGTGTTACAATAATTTCATCACATCAATATCTTATGGGAATATTCCACACCTCACTGCCAACGCGAGCAGTACTGTCATAGTACCAGTATTTAATTATTCTATAAGACACAGAAACGTCTCATCTTCTGAAATGTCATCACACATCTAAAATATATTATTAGTCAGGAAAATCACCCGGTTACACAGACAGAAGATTAATAACACTGTGGAGTATGGAAATTCAATCACCTGGATAGGCCGTGCGTCACCTCTGGACATAGTGAGAGCGCTGACATTAAACACAATCGTTGCATCCTATTATAGACATCAAACCATTTCTTATTTCTATACAAAGCCCACTCACTGACCCAATTAGGGCGATTCAGGCTGTTACACGGGCACCCGCTGAGTCACATATTAGTTTTATGATCTGACTTAAACACATTGGTTGCTCTATTTTATTTTATTTCTAAATATATTGTAAGAATGTAACATATTAATTTAAATAATTAAAGTGGAATAATGTATTGTAAAAATGTGGGTATTTGTGTAAAACAGATACATTTACTTTCATGTAAAAAATGCAATAAATGGAAAATTGATCCACTATAAAAAATAAGTGTTATAGTCTGTCTGTCTATGGATCAATAGATATGCATGTGTTTTTTTGTCTGTCTGTCTATTTAAATGTATGTGTTTGGTCTAAATATACAAACAGACAGACAGATTCATAGATAGATAGATAGGTCCTCATTCAATTGCGATTTGCCCAATTGAATAGGGATCTAACTAAGCACATAGCATATTTTTGTTAAAGAAGTTTTTAGTTAGTGAACTTCTTTCGAAAACTAAGGTCTTTACTAATTAAAAACTTATTTAAAAAAGTATGCTATCTGCTTATTTAGAGCCCTATTCAATTGGCCAAATCGCAATTGAATGAGGCCCATAGAGTTCATGTTAAATATAGATAAAAAGACAGACAGATAGATAGATAGATTGATAGATAGATAGATAGATTGATATATAGAGTTCATGTTAAATACATATTTTTAGTTGACGATTTATTAACATAAATATTATGTGTGCAAACAGCAGCAAAGCAAATAAAATATAATTTAAAAAGATTTCCTCATTAAGGACTGCTATTGTACCACTCCCCACCTCTCATTGTCCTGAGCCCTATTCAAAAGGAGACAAACATTTCAATAGAGGTAATAATTTTGGTCCCACTCAGTGCTATATATAAATAATTTTTAGATAATAATATGGCACATTATCAGGTTTAGTTCTTCAAAAATATATAAATATATAATATATAAATATGAAGCTACAATGGTCCATTGTTTTTAGACTAATTAATCTTGCCCTAAAACAAAAACACAGATGTTTCCGCCATGTTGTTTTATAACAAATGTGAATGGTTCTTACTATTTTATGCACAAAGCTCCTAATTACAGAAGATAAATATTTAACTGGCTTTACTTTGCATTTGACGATAAACTCCTAAGTAGCAATAATTGGCTGGCGCTTGAATATCATTTCTAGACGTAGTGTTTATCCATCCATCATCCCGTATCAAACCTCTGCGTATACATAGGGTGCAGCCATATTTGGGACGCGCACGTCTTGTCAGGTGAATATTCAGTGACAGATGGGGCTCATAGAGTGTAGTAGAGCGCCAGCTGGCAGTCTCTTTTTTTTATGGGTCCTACATTATAAGATGTCATTTCTGTTCACACCGACAGACTGGCTTTTATTTCAGATGCGTAGAAATCTCCGCCTTTTATTTATACGCGCTAATTAATACCAGATTTTACATCAGTCCTCAGTACTTGCTGTGTAATTGAGGTATTGTGGAATGTACTATTGTAGTTTCCAATCAACTACTTCCTGAGCTGGGAGGTGACTTTAAATACAGTGAGAATGCTGCGATCTACGTAGTGGGAATGTGGCTGATACAACTGCCAGTGATCTCTTTAGGATTAATGCAGAGCTAGTTAGTTTATAATGAGATGCCCTGTTGAGACTGAAGCTGCAGGTAGCAGCCTAGTAAATAAAATGGAAACATACAGTAAATATAACCGCATATAAAAAAAAATGTATTTATTTATGTATTTATTTGTATATTTAGTTATTTATTTATATATTTACTTATTTATTCATATATTTATTTATTTATTTTGCTTTCTAAAAACCACAGTGGTCATTTAATTATTTATATCAGTGTTGTTCCAAGGCCATCAATACATTTATTTAATTATATTAAAGGGATTCTAAACTCATGCAAAGTATTTTGTACCATCATGTAGAGCAGTTAAAATCAAGTTGAATAAATGTAAAATGTATTAATCTATCTTATATCATGAAGAGAAGTTAAAATCAAACTGAATATATGTAAAATGAATTAATCTATATTATATCATGTAGAGCAGTTAAAATCAAGTTGAACATATGTAAAATGTATTAATCTATATTTCATGTCGAGTAGATAAAAACAAATTGAATACAGTAATACCTCAGTTCTCGCCTACCTCAAAACTCATCAAATTTGATATTCGGCGCATCTTAATGGGAAAATAGGCGTTTGGCAAGCAACACTTGCCTGGTACTCATTGCTCTTGCGCAACCTACATCCTGTCTCTCCAGGAAGTTAAATACAGTACTGTGGTGCAGTGTAGCTTGTGCTAAAAAGAGACCAAGAGCAGTCTGTGATTTCAAGATAACAAGTAATGCCTGTGTCTATAAGAACCAAAGTGCAGCCTGTGCTTATAAGTACCAAATTGTAGACTGTGCTTACAATGACCCAAGTGTAGCTTGTGCTTACATCATGAGTTCAAAGAATGCTAGTAATACCACTCAGCAGAAAAGAAAAATAGTAAGAACCACCATAAACTGAAACAAAGAGATAATAGCCAAGTATGAGCATGGTAACCACGTTTGAAATCTCACAAAATGCCTAGAAAAACAATTTCTATAGTGACAAATAATAAAACTACTAAATGACCCAATGTGGCTAGAGGTGTGAAGGCTGTGACTAACGAAAAAACAGATAGTGGGTGATAGTATTTCCCAATCACTAATATTTGAGAAAGCATGCAGATCTGGTAAAAGAAGAGCATACAACAAGTGGTGAGAGCAGTGAAGAATTTAAAGCCAGTCATGGTTGGTTTGAGAATTTTAAAAAGAAAACTGGCATTCAGAGCGTGGTAAGGCATGGATAGGCAGCCAGTGCCTACAGACGATGCGTTTGGCCCCACTGTCAAAATATATTTGGAGGAGAAAGAACTGCCTCTGAGGACTCTGTTATTAATAGACAATGCTCCTGCTCACTCTCCAGGCTTGGAGGACAACTTGCTGGAGGAATTGTAGTCCTTGTTCCTTAACACCAACTCCTCTGATCCATCCCATGGACTAACAGGTCATCTCAAACTTTAAGAAACTGTATACCAAGGCCTTCTTCCAGAGGTGCTTTGAGGTGACCTTGGATTCTTGACACTGAGAGAATTCTGTGACCATTTCAATATCCTCTACTGTGTCACTCTGATTGATGAGGCCTGGTGTGCAGTCTCTTACAGAACCATTAACTATGCCTGAAGATAATTGTGGCCAGAAGCTTGAGGAACTTGGGAACTGAACCTAACCCAATAGTGGAGGACATTGTGTCTCTGGGCAAGTCCATGCGCCTGGAGAATTGAAGACATTGAAGAGTTAGTAGTGGAACAAAGGCAAGAGCTCAGCACCGAGGAGGTGCAGGAACTTCAGAGGGAGCAGCCACAGATAGTGGATGAGGAAATTTCCTCAGGTGAAGAGGATTGAAGGGAGGAAGCACCTACTGCACTGATATGTGCTAAATGGGCTCAATTACAAAATGTTTTTGAAAGGTATCACCCTGACAAAACTCAAGCAAGCTACTATGTGGACTTTTTTAATGATCAATGTCTCACTTCAGACACATTTTGTAACGTAGGCAAAAGCAAGTTTTCCTTGACAGGTTTCTAGCGGAACTCCCTACATCACAGTTTCCAGCAGGGTTCAGTGGTGTTAAGAGACAGAAAAGAGAAATATCCCCTCTGCAAGTGCCTGATGTTTTATTGTAAGAGGACTCCCCTTCCAATTAATAACCTCTCTCCTACTCTACATCACCACCATCCCATTAGGCCCTCAAATCCTCTCCGTACTATTAAAGTGAAGTTAAATTCTATTTTATTTGATCTAATTATTGTTGGTTTTGTATAAAAAACACCATCATTTCAAACAAAAATGTAAAATTTCTGGGGTTCAGAACGGATTATTTCAATTTACATTGATCCTTATGGGAAAAGCTTGTTTGGTACTCATCGTTTTTGGTACTCAACCTGCCGTCCAGAACGGATTAATGTTGAGTACCAAGGTACCAGTGTATATGTAAAATGTATTAATTGTTTCTACAGTGTTTCATTTGAAAGCACTCAAACTCTTTGTTTATATTGAGCTTAACATTAGTTTGTTCATCAAGCTTATGAGACAATTCTCTAAGGTCCTGAAAGGAGCATAAATTACAAGCTCCCTTTAAATGCTCATATATTTTCTTCTCTGCTAATAATAAAACGCTGACATTTTTGTTGTTGCAGCAAACATATTGGAAGGTAGAATTTACTAAGCATTTTTTCACCTGAGATGAGAAGGGCTGAGATGAAGTTAGAAGGGCTATTTTTTCCCTATAGAAAACAGCCCATAGTAAATCAAGGCAAGGCATAAGATGTACTTAGAAAATAATATACACATTAGCATTAGGTTGTTGTTAAGTGGTTAAGTCATGTCCAAATCCCTGTGACGCTATGGACACAGCATGCCAGGCACTTCTGAGCCCCCTCAAGCTCATGTTCATTGCTTCAATTACCTCATCTACCCATCTCTTCCTCTGCTGTCCCCTTCTTCATGTGCCTTCAATCTTTTCCAGCATCAGAGTCTTCTCTAAGTAATCCTGACACCTCATGATAAGGACAAAATATTAGAATTTTAGCCTCATAATCATACCTTCCAGTGAACAGTTTGGCTTAATTTCCTTTAGTATCAATTGATTGGATCTTGTTGCAATCCAAGGTATTTGTTGTTGTTTAGTCATCCAATCATGTCAGACTCTTTGTGACCCTATGGATCCCGGCAAGCCAGGCACATCTTGTGTCTGGCTGTGCTAATCCATAAGGTTTTCATGGCAAATATACTGGAGTAGATTACCAGTTCTTTCTCCAGTGGACCACAATTTGTCTGACCTCTCTGCTATGAAATGCCCATCTTGGGTGACCCTACATGGTATAGTTCACAGCTTCACTGAGGTAAACAAGCCCCTTCACCACAACAAGGTAGAGATCCACAGAGCAGTTAGGTACTTAATGTTATAAAAAATATATATGTTTTGTTACCTTTTCACGGTTCCTTTCACATCTTCTGACCTATCTCCATTTCTCAGGTCCAGCGCAGTCTTACAACATGCGTTTATATTATGTAATGGTCTCCATGTACTGAAGTGACCCCAATGCTGTATGTGAACTTCAGGACTAAGGGATTCTGCACAACTTCCCAATAACCTGTAATTAGACTGAGGCTGAGCGTCACCCGCTCCTCCGAGAGCAAACGCAATTAGTTCACAAATGCCATTCAAATCTCTTTGGAGCTTGTAGTGAAAAGTCAATGTCGTGCCATTATGGCTGTAAAATAGCAGTGAGCTTGCAGGTGTCAGCCAGAGGAGGGTTTATATTATAACCCTCTCAGTGCTGGATAAGACTGTGCCTTATGAGAGAGCATGTGGAAACGAATATGATTGGCTTATGTAGTCGGACGCATTCAAACATCTATCATCTATCTGATTGATTGGCTTCTGTGATTGGCTAACAGTTTTAATCCAAGGGATTGCAAAAAATTCAAGTCAAGTCTTGGTAGGTGGAGGCCTTCTTGGCCATAGCAGAATATACAGTAGCAGGGCTAATTATAATATAGGAGTTACGGAAAATGGCAACGCAATGGTTGTTCTTGGATATTGAGTCTTGGAGTCTTGGAGGTTTGGGAACCACTAACATATAAGGAAAATGTCTATATAAGGATTTAAGATTATCAATAGAATTGCTTTAGTTGGGAGATAATGATTGTTATTATATATATACTAGAGACTTGACCGTCAAAAAATGACGGCAATAAAATTGTAAGGCAGGTAATGCTGTTTGCCACAGACAGTAAGTGTTTTGGTCATCTGAGATCCTTTGCTCATTGCAAGCCTCTGGGTTGGTGTATTTTTTGTTATCAGAGGCGCTTTTGCGCTTATTGTAAGGTCCGCGCTGATCTGCTTTTGGCGCTTATTGCAAGGCTCTACCCTCGTGTCCTATGATCACCATTGGCGCTCTTTGTGAGGCGAGCAGTGAAGGTCTTTGTAGTTTTTTTGCAATACTGTGGTGTTTTTTGTTTTGTTTTCTGTATATTTTTTGTTTTTATGCTAATAATTAATTAAATCATAAATTAATATACTTTACCTATTTGTAATTAATAGGTGCAGCAAGGAATGTGCTGAAGAGCTAACAATCTGTTTTGATGTTCCTGCAGCATACAATGTAGATTTGCAGTGTTGGTGAGGTGAGATGTAAGTGTCAGCAATGTGTGCAGTGTGTAGTGTAAATAGGCTGCGTGCGCGAGGGGAAGCCGTTAGTGTAGCTGTGTACTTCCGCATTCTGTAAGTTAGTGTTGTAAAATGGCTGTTTGGATGATGTAGCGTCCTTGCTAATGGTGTATGTTGTACCTCGTATGGGTTTTTGTAAAAGTCGTATGTGCTTGGCGGTGTTTTGCGGCTTTAGGGGTTGTGTAGCCTCTTTTTCTTCAGCGGACATTTTTTCTCTCGCTTAGGGGATTTTCGAGTGTCTAAACTTTTTAAATTAGACTGGGTGTCCCCCCTTGCTGTGGGTAAGGTTTTTATTTTATTTTTGTGTATATTTTGTGTTTTTTTAATATTTTCCGCTGTGCACGGGTTGTCCGTTAAAGTCGTATTTTTGCGAGTCTGTAATTTATTTTTTCTTAGTCCCGCGGCTCGAATTTTTTTGTATAAGTCCGTATTTAGTCATTGCGTGTTTTGTGATTTTTTTTCAAAGTCCCGCTTCTGTGGGCTTTTGTAACCGCCGTAGAGCCTCCACCTCCGCAAATGCGGACTCTCGCTTCGCGAGGGTCTGCATTTGTGGTCCGAAAGTTGTACAGGGTCATAGGGATAAAGGTCTATGGCACTCATCGCCACCAGCGCAAGGAGCACCTTTGGTAACGACCCATATTGCTGAGAACTATATATATATATATATATATATATATATATATATATACATATACACTTTAATTTACACAATTATTTTTAATTATGGTTACACATTGCTTGTTTCAGCAGCTTTCCCCAAGGGGGCATTAAATACTAATGTTATGTCCATTGGGCCTGTTGAAAGCATTGGAACACTTATTTCAATTACAGATACTTCTTTATAATTATTTAATCAATTAAAAGCTATAATTGTTTACATTTTAGAATAGTTTTGCCCATTATGAAGTTCTCTTCTTTCACTTTTTCCATAGGAACTAAATGGAACTACAGTACAAGACCAAATGTTTCATTTAACAGAATCAAATCATGGGTGCAGCCATATTGGACTGCTTGTTAGTTTGGAGCATTATCCAAATGTGCGTTACATTTCCATTTAATCTTATTACTAGTTGCTACCACACTGCGGCACCATTGAAAGAGACTTATATATGCAAGGTTCCTCCCACATATCTAATCTGTTAACAACAAAATGAAATGTCTGTCTCCACTGACGCAAAACTGAATATATTAGTTAACAATTAAAGACTATTCATTCTGTTTCACTTTTAAAAATATTTTTCACATTAATTTACATAATGTGTGCTATAAATAGGACCTTTGATTTGAAATAAGAAATTGGGATAATTCATATGCGTTCTTTTTTTAACCTTTTTTTTATTTTTTAGAACTTAGATTTTGCACATTTTAGTTTCCTTTTGACACTGAAGCCAGCAAGCTAAAAATAGCTGAAAAAAACAAATGCATTTGGGCTGGAAGGCTGGCATAACACGACTGTCTGAAAGGAATCCTTAGAAATCCTCATTTACATTCAGGAGCCAGGAGGAGTTTCCTTCGTACCTGAGGCAAGTCTATTGTTATCTGTCTTCAGAAACAGACAAGGTGAACAGAATACAAAGCAAGCGCTGATTAATGTGCGTATACAGATCTGCCATCAGTTGTATGGAAGCCTCCATAGCTGAGAGGCAGGACTGCTGGATCTGAGCCCGGAGTCAGGAGGAGACTGATCTTTACTGCATTGGAGAGCCCAGCTGTGCCACCATGTCCTGTTTATCAAAATGCAAAAACAAGTCATTTATCATGGCAGCTATTATAGAGAATGGGTATCAAGGAAAAAAATGCATCAAAAGCAACTGAATGTTCCAGCATGAATATAGAGGAGCGTGCTCTAGCATTACACAGGTGGAGGCAGGGGCGGGGGCCTCCATGAGCAATGAGGGATCTAAAGCAAAAGGAGATTTTATTTACAGCACAGCTACAACCTCTCATAGTTTGCCAGATTGTTTCCTTTTGTACAAAACCTGTTGAGACAATCTGGCCAGTATAATCCTATATTTAAAATATATTCTTTGTATTTGTAGATATAAGGGTATCGGATATATTAGGATTATCTACCGCAATTGAAATGGTATATCCATAAACCTATAAATCAATAGATGAACAAGTATGTTTTTAATAATATATTTAATCCTCCCTAGGGGGTGGAGGCAGCTATTTGTAGATGATTGTCCTACAAGTAATACATGTGCTATTGCAGATATCTTACATTTTTAATTACTCCCCACATAATTATTTCCCCACATTTAGTGCACATTATTCTTTCTCGTGATTAAATCATTATTTTACAATCTTTCTCAAAGGGTGATAATAATAGCTCTTACTTCTAATGCTTTAAATTTCTTGTATGCTGGCAAAGCCGCAATTTGCCTTCCCGGTGTCAGGATTGTTACCGGCAGTAGCTGTATAAATGGATGACTGGATAAACCAGCGTTAGTCTATGCCGGAAATACAGTGTGCACGTTTGCGCTGCGTCCCTATTGCTAGGAGACTATGTGATATCTGTTGTAACTAATGGGCTTGATAATTGGTGATGTGGCTTGTAAAACCCAAAAGGCTCATTGCAGGCCGCAAATGTGGAGGTGGAGGCTCTACGCCGCCTCACAAGCGGTTACAAACACCCACAGAAGCGGGACTTGGAAAAAATAGATCTAACACGCAATGACTAAATACGGACTTATACAAAAAATACGAGCTGCGGGACTTAGAAAAGAAATTACGAACTCGCAAAAATACGACCTTAACGGCCGAACCGTGCGCAGTGCAAAACATTAAAAAAAACAATAAATACACACAAAAATGACATAAAAACCTTATCCACAGCAAGGGGGGGGCACCCAGTACCTCTACCAGTGACGTTACACCTCGATTTAAGTCCAAATTCCTGAGTTTAGACACACGAAAATCCCCTAAGCGAGAAAAAAAATGGCCGCGAAAAAAACTAGGCTACAGGACCCTAAAGCCGCAAAACACCAACCAAGCACATACGGCTTTTCCAAAAAGCCATACGCGATACAAGATACACTTTTAGCAAGGATGCTAAATCATCCCCACCCGCGTACCACATACACATTCGCCATCATTTTACAACACTAACTTACAGAATGCAGAAGTACACAGCTACACTAACGGCTTCCCCTCGCGCACGCAGCCTATTTACACTACACACTGCACACATTGCTGACACTTACACCTCAGCTCCACAACACTGCAAACCTACATTGCATGCTGCAGGAACATCAAAACAGATTGTCAGCTCTTCAGCTTAATGCTTCCTGCATATATTACCTACAAATAGGTAAAGTATATTAATTTATTAATTTATTAATTATTTAATTAGCATACAAAAATACATATACACAAAAAAAACAAAAAACACTATCGCAATCAACACAAAAGCCATTAATTGCGCGCCTCACAACGAGCAGCATTGCTGGTCATAGCACACAAACTACACCAGGGGACAGCCTTGCAATAAGCGCAAAAAGCTGATCAGCGCAGACCTTACAATGACAGCAAAAGCGCCTCTGATAAAAAAATACAACAACCAAGAGCCTCGCAATGAGCGCCGGAGGATCTCAGACCACCAAAAAAATTTATGTCTGTGGCAAACAGCATTACCTACCTTATAATTTTATTGCCCCGTCATTTTTGACGGGCAAGTCGCTAGTATATATATATATATATATATATATATATATATATATTACTGGGACCTTGGTTGGAATAGTATATATGGAATAAGATCCCCCAAAAAGCCTCTATAGCTAATATTTATTCTTACTAGTACAAAATGGTTTCTTGATGAAATGTATTTTAACAGTGTTACCAATCCTATGATGATATTACAGTAAGGATTATAGGATAATGTATACAGGAAAATAAAACTAAATTGGATTTACTGTATATGTGGCAAAATGCTCCAAGAGTATGTAACACTAGGCTCTAATAATGTGGTATGATATTTAAATTAAAAGTATCTGGTCCAAAAAAGTGCATACAGTCACAAAAAAGGCTGCCAGGTCTCTGTTTAATCCTGCTGGTAAAAATAGTATATGGTGACTGCAGCCATGACATTAAAGATGTTTGCTTCTGGGGAGGAAAGCTTTGGCATGTCTGGACAAGCTATTAAAAAGTAAAGATATTACACTATCAACAAAGGTCTGCATAGCTAGAACTATGATATTCCCCGTAGTAACATACGGATGTGAGAGCTGGACCATAAAGAAGTCTGAGCGCCAGAGAATTGACGCCTTTGTATTGTGGTGTTGGAGAAAACTGCTTAGAGTCCATTGAACTACAACTGAACAACTAGAAGAACCAATCAATACTACAGGAAATGAAGCCGAACTGTTCACTGGAAGGTTTGATCATGAGACTGAAGCTCAAATATTTTGTCCATATCATGAGATGTCAGGATTCCCTAGAAAATACCATGATGCTGGGAAGGATTGAAAGCCCTTGAAGAAGGGGGAGGCAGAGGTGGAGATGGATAGATACTTGAAGCAATTGAAGCAATTAGTATGAGCTTGAGGGAGATCATAGGGGCAGTGGCTGACAGATGTGCTTGGCAACCACAACAACAGTTTATTTACACTTGTAGACTTACACCAGTCTATATAACACTTTGTGTAAACCTACTTAAATGTATTGCAATATTTCTAATGATTAATGCGTCATCCTGTGGGTGCTTGGGTAGGGAAGATTTCTTATGGGTAATGGTGGTCAGTGAATATGAACCAGTGCAATAATACATTTGTAATACATCCTCAATCTGGTCCAATATCTATTGTTGGTGTTAAATACATTTTTGTTTTGATATATTAGTTTATATGAATAATCAAATCAAATGAAGGTTCACTTATACTGAGAAGCAATTGCTAAAATGATGTTGCCTTCATCGGTGACAGTTGATGGCTGTATTGTTTGGAAGTATTACTAGAGAGGGCTGAGAAAAATATAATAATAAAAAAAATAATATATAAAATAATATAAATATCAGAGTTTACTGTTGTCCCCAAATGTAGATTGCTACAAGGACGATCTTGCCATGTCCCTCCATTGATGGCCACTAACTCTTTCTTCTCTTATCCTCTTTCTCCATCCTCTATTCCTCCTCCCTCTCTAATCTCCATCCCTCTCCCGCCAACATATAAATAAGAGACTTTAGTTTTCATTTACCACACAGTTACAAAACTAGATATTTCACAGTACTACACATATGATATAGTATTCCATTATGAATCCCTTGTTAGAGGAAAGAAAATCCCCTATTCATTGTCTCCTCTACAAACCTCATTCAATCAAGTCAAAACCAGTGACGTCAATCAAGTTTCTTTATTCAAGCTTGGAGATCACAACATGTCTTAAATAAAGTTATATGCAGTGGTCTGATCTCATACAGCATATTATAGCTTCCTCTTCAGGCAGGGTTAGATTTACATACATACACAGGGATAAAGGATAATACGGATAATAGAGAAATCTATTTCTTTTATAAATGGCATTCTGTTCTGTGTGGTGTTTTGGTTGTTAATGGTTAATAAAGCATACCATGAAATAGGTTTTGGTTCTTAAATATTGTTCACAAGTGTCTTTAACACATCTCAGTGATTTTGCATAATAATTCTTATATTAATCTCCATAACACAAAATATTAGATAAGTTGAAATTGATTCAGGATTTATTAATGATTACCGACTAATGCGATATTCAATATATGTTAACAGTTTTGGGACACACATCCAGGTGTGATCATTGTGGCTATATGTATGACAGGTACTTTTTGTACGCCATGATAGCAACCAATAAAGATTCTTGATTAAGCCAATGCCAATGTATGATCCTACAAATTAGATTTCCGAAATATTATTTTGGCTTGTAGTCATTTTTCATGTGCACACTTCCTCTATCATATTTCACAATATTGTACGTCATTCATGTATTTTGACTATTGGAAAATAGTGCGTATGTGAGCATACTGTGACATGTCCTTTCTTTGATCGAGTCCCACTAACAAGATTCTAACAATTTAAATGAGCTCCATGTGATTGCCTTTAATATTTAGCAAGTGAAAAAAAGAAAAAAAACTTTATTGTAACTTATGTAATAAAGGCTTCTGGATTTATGTATTGATCTGTCCATCTATTTATTTGTCAATCTATTCACCCATTTATCTATCTATCTATCTATCTATCTATCTATCTATGTATCTATCATCTGTCTATCTATCTATCTATCTATCTATCTATCTATCTATCTATCTATCAGTATATCTATCTATCTATCTATATATATATATATATATATATATATATATCTTTATATCTATCTATCTATCTATCTATCTATCTATCTATCTATATCCCTGTATTTCTTTAAAACATTCCTTTGGCATACATACCGTACTTCTAGTATACTTTATAATATTTTTATCCCTAAGGAAGTCTTTTTTAATGAAACGAGTTGGATTTCGTTTTTTCTTTATTCTCCACCATCACTGTTTCCGTTTTGCTTTAGTATCTATCTATCTATCTATCTATTTATCTATCTATCTATCTATCTATCTATCTATCTATCTATCTATCTATCTATCTATCCATCGCTACAGACAAGATAGTTAGATAGGTAGACAGACAGATGGATGAGAAATATTATTTCTAATTAAAAGAAAATAAATGTATTAATAATTCTAAACCTGCATATAGCTTGCTTAGTTTTACATTTATTTTCAGAATTAATAGAGCTTTTCAGTGATTGTCCCACAGGCAAATAATTGATTTTATCTTCCTTCTTGTACATCAGTAATTGAGTTTCTTGGTCGAGTGTCTTTACATGAGTCACATACAGGTGCAGGAAGATGTAGATATTGCACTTTATATAATAAGGCACATCAAGTCTTTATGGGTTAAAAAGACACTGAAGTTTCAAATGTTTTTTTGATGAAGTAAACTGTGTTTTTAAATTATATTTTCTGGCTATAAATTTGCTTTTGTGATGATTACATATATTTTTAAAGTTAAGTAATCGTGGACTAAAAAATTACTTGAAAAGTGCTTACTGACTGCGTAATTGATTGGAAATTTTGTCATATATATATATATATATATATATATATATATATATATATACAGTATATATATATATATATATATATATATATATATATATATATATATATACACACACACACATCTCCTCTAGTACATTAATATATATATATATATATAAATTCACTATTTCCTAGGATTGACAGTATCTCAGCAACTTCCTTTTCCTGTTGTAACTCTCTCATTAAAATGTGAACTGCAGAATTTTTTTTAAGCCATGAATCATTTTTTAAATATTTTTTTAAGTAAAAAAATGAATACCCTCCACAGGTAAGCTCCCCTAGTTGGCCTATGGGTAATCCAGCCATGGGAAACACTAAGCTATGGGAAGCTGTAGAGGACATATTTCTTCAAAGAGTTCAACAAGTGATTGGCTTCAAAATGTTTTCATCTTGTGTTAACATGTTTCCATGATCATCATGAGTGGAGCTACAGCTGGTGCAGGTGGTGCATTGCAAGCTGGTGCAGGTGGTGCATTCTGGAAGAGTGAGCTTTCTGGTGTTGCCTGATATTTTCTGAGAGGAGTCGGCACCATAGATCGTGCTTCAGCTTCTCACAGGCAGAGGTGGAGACAGCAGAGCAGCAACAAAGCAAGGGAAGGGAATGGGTGGTATTATGAGAAGAGGTTTTAAGGAGAGGAGCTGCTATGGGAAGGGGAGATGTCATGGGAAGGGGTCTTGAGGTCATGTTCAACCTTTTACGATCTCCTATGATCTGCAATATGCAGATTAATTGTTAAGAAAAAAAATTCCTTTCTGACCCCCGATAATGGCAATCAGACTCCTCCCTGGATAAATACTCCTTCACTAGTAATCCAGTACTTGGTGGCAAACCCTTGTTTGCAATCACAGAGGTCAGATGTTTCTTGTAGTTGGCCACCAGGTTTGCACACATCTCAGGAGGTATTTTGTCCCACTCCTCTTTGTACATCCTCTCCAAGTCCTTAAGGTTTCAAGGCTGATGTTTGGCAACTTGAAACTTCAGCTCCCTCCACAGATTTTCTATGGGATTAAGGCCTGGAGACTGGTTAGTCCACTCCAGGACCTTAATGTGCTTTTTCTTGAGCCACTCCCATGTTGCCTTGGCTGTGTGTTTTGGGTCATTGTCATGCTGGAATACCCATCCATGACCCATTTTCAATGCACTGGCTGAGGGAAGGAGGTTCTCACCCAAGATTTGACGGTACATGGCCCTGTTCATCATCCCTTTAATGCGGTGCAGTTGTCCTGTTCCCCTAGAAGAAAAACACACGCAAAGCATAATGTTTTCACCTACATGTTTGACAGTGGGGATGGTGTTCTTTGGGTTATAGGCAGCATTCCTTCTCCTCCAAACACAGCGAGTTGAGTTGATGCCAAAGAGCTTGATTTTAGTCTGATCTGACCACAACACTTTCACCTAGTTCTCCTCTGAATCATTCAGATGTTCATTGGCAAACTTTGAACGAGCCTGTACATGTGCTTTTTGGAGCAGGGGGATCTTGCGGGTGCTGCAGGATTATGGTCCCAACTGCCTTGAGATCATTAACAAGATCCTACTGTGTAGTTCTGGGCTGATTCCTCACCGTTCTCATGATCATTGAAACTCTACGAGGTGAGATCTTGCATGGAGCACCAGACCAAGGGAAACTGGTTATTTTTTATTTTGTGTTTCTTCCATTTGCGAATAATCGCACCAACTGTTGTCACCTTCTCACCAAGCTGCTTGGCGATGTTCTTGTAGCCCATCCCAGCCTTGTGTAGGTCTACAATCTTGTCCCTGACATCCTTGGACAACTCTTTGGTCTTGGCCATGGTGGAGAGTTTGGAATCAGATTGATTGATTGCTTTTGTGGACAGGTGTCTTTTATACAGGTAACGATCTGAGATTAGGAGCACTCCCTTTAAGAGAGTTCTCCTAATCTCAGCTCGTTACCTGTATAAAAAATTGGTAGGGGATCAAATACTTATTTCCCTCACTGACCTGCAAATCGCCGATTTTGGCTCGTTCGCGCTCGCAGCGGACGGCGGACACATGCGCTTTTCGGTTCGCCCCCTATTCTTTATCATTGAGGAAACTTTGACCCTGCACCTCACAGTCAGCAGACACATTCCAGCCAATCAGCAGCATACACTCCCTTCCAGAGCCTTCCATCTGAAGGACAGCATACATTTTAGAATCATTCTGAAGATGCATTTGTTGTGAGAGGACAGATAGTGTAGCTGCTGGAGATTTAATAGGGAAATAGATATCCAGGCTGTGTATTTAGCTTCCACTACAGACCTGAAGGACTCATCTGATATCTGCTGCAAGGACAGCAACCCAAAAAGCCCTTTTTAGGGCTAGAACATAATTTATTCTATTTTATAATTTTTTTCTGTGTAATCTAATTGCATATGCCTGCCTGCCAGCATGTGTGTGTGACAGGCTTATATTGTGCTTATTTTCACTACTCATACCTGGTGGTGTACCATACATTGAAAACAACCATTTTTTTCCTGTAATCTAATTTCAGTTGCCTGCCTGTGTCAGGCTCACAGCTTATATTGTGCTCAGTGAAATAAAACAACACTTTTTTGACTGTAATAGATTAAATAGCAATTGCCTGCCTACAGGCGTGTGTCTGAAGCCTATTGCATCTACTCTGCCAACTTTTCCCAGTGCACAGTGATACGTCATATCTGGTGCAACCGTAGTGTACAATGACATAAAACAACACCTTTTTGACTGTAATCGATTGAATATCAGTTGCCTGCCTACAGGCGTGTGTGTGAGGCCTACAGCGCCTTCTCTGCCAACTTTTGCCAGTGCACAGTGACACTCATATCTGGTGGCACCTTAGATTGCATGCGCAGTGCCCCAAATTTGAAGTGGGAGGACCGACCAAGCATCTTTTTCCATCTCCCGCTTCCAAAAATCCATGCCATATACACGTCCCCCGATAGGTGACGTAACAGGTATCAAACTGATAGGAATAAATAGTACAACTTAATACACCACACTTATCTGGTGGCACATTACATTGCACATGCAGTGCCCCAAATTCGAAGTAGGAGGTCCAACCAAGCATCTTTTTCCATCTCCCTGTTCCAAAAAACAATACCATATACACGTCCCCTAATATTGGACGTAACAGGGATTAAACCGATAGGAAAAGTACTACTTAACAGTACACAGCTTATAATAATGCAGACAGAGGCAACGCAGAGAGAGGAGTCTGAAGAAGAGGAGTCAGAGGAGGAAGGTGGCTTTGAGGAGGTGGAAGACCAAACACAGCAGGTGTCCCAGGGGGCTTGTTGTCACCTTTCGGGGACCCTTGGTGGCTGGGTGGAGGAAGAGACCTTCAATGACATCAGTGAGGACAAGGAACGGGACATGGCTAGCTTGGTATCCAACGTTGTGCAAATGGGGAGTTTGCGGTTGTGCAAAGGGACTGTTTGCGGTTGTTTGCGGTGCATTATACGGGGAGATTGGTCTGTTACTGTGAAGCGGGTGTAACCCTTACACTACCTGATCGATACAACATCATACCTGATGTTTTAAAACATGTTATTCCAAACAATTTAGGAATGTTAGGTGATTTATGCCCTTTATGGCTTAAAACCAGACTCTGCAACTGTAATTTTCCGTGGGATTTTTGCCATGGATCCCCTTCCGGGATGCCACAGTTCAGGTGTTAGTCCCCTTGAAACAACTTTCCCATCACTATTGTGGCCAGAAAGAGTCCCTGTGGGTTTTGAAATTCGCCTGCCCATTGAAGTCTATGGCGGTTCGCCCGGTTCGCCCGTTCGCGAACATTTGATGAAGTTTGCGTCCGCGGTTCGCAAACCGAAAATGTTATGTTCACGTCATCACTAATTTATAACTTTTTTCACATGCGTTTTTTTATTTTTATTTTTTATTCTGTCTCTCACTGTTAAAATACACCTACCATTAAAGATAATTTCTTTGTCAGTGGACAAACGTTCAAAATCAGCAGGGGTTCAAATACTTTTTCCCCCACTGTAGCTTTAGATTTACCCTGGATCTATTTACAGTATATAAGGTAATGATATTCCCTCTCAGATGCATTTTTTCTAGAGAAAATAAGTATAATTTGGTTAGTCTTTCTTCATAAATTAGCCCCTCCATTCCCCTTATTAGTTTTGTTGCCCTTCTCTGTACATTTTTCCAGCTCTAAAATGTCCTTTTTATGAAGCGGTGCCCAAAACTGTACTCCATATTCCAAATGAGGGTGTACTAGGGATTTGTTTAGTGGCAAAATTATATTTGCTACCCTGGCTTCTATACCCTTCTTAATACGTTCTAATATTTTACTTGCCTTTGCAGCTGTTGCATGGCATTGAGAACTCTTACCTAGGTGGTTGTCCACAAGCAATCTCAAATCCCTTTCAATATCTGATACCCCTAGATTTGCTTCATTAAGATTATAAATTGCATGTCTATTTTCCTTACTAAATGTATAACTTTACATTTATTCATATTAAATCTCATCTGCTATTTAGTTGCCCATTTCTCTAATTTATGCAAATCCCATTGGAGGGAAAGTATGTCATTTTCTGATTTAATTACCTCGCTCAACTTTGTGTCATCAGCAAAAATGGAGACAATACTTTCCAGTCATTAATAAATATATAAAAAAGGAGAGGACCTTAAACTGAACCCTGAGGAACTCCACTTACCACATTAGTCCAATCTGACAGTAAAATATGGAGTTTAGATTACAATTAATTAGTCTTTAGAAGTCAGATATGCGATTGTACACACAATCCAGCAATGTAGAAATCGATGAAAATCAATAAATAAACTGGTCTAGTCCATGTGGGTGGCCTGATATGTATTTACTCCTTGATTTCTGGAATCAACATAATACGGAAAAAAAATGTTACATTTTTTTTTTTATTACAGATATGCGAGTTTGAGACTATTGTGTAATTGATTGTAATGCCTTTCATTGCTTTCCCAGTACTGTATTGTGTTTATTTTTGCTTTTGCAGTGTTCCGAACAGGTGTTTAACCTACTTACGAGTCCTATCTATTTTTCACACATTTGACAATCACGATTTTAAAGTCAATTACGAGCTTGTTGAATTGTTGCAATTGAATATGGATTTTGCATTTTTAGCACTGGGAATATTTACAGGCTTGAAACATCAAAAGAGGAGATGAGACGGAGTTTCGTTTTTGGAAACCACAGGGTTTTTGAGCCTGTAGCTCGCAAATCTATTGCGGGTAGTTAGAAGAAGCCAATAGAATATTAGTAACCGTTAAATACTACATTACGTGCTCCAGGAATTACAATTTGGCCAATTGAATGGGGGCCACATTCTTGTAAATTATCCCTTATTAGCCCTTCTAAAAGCTTTCCCACTAAAGAAGTGAGGCTTACAGGTCTATAATTTCCTGGATTTGTTCTTGCTCCCTTCTTAAATATAAGTATCACCTCTGCTTTTCGCCAATCATCTGGTAGAGACCCTGTTTCAAGTGAATCTTGAAAAATTATATATAATGGATTGGTTATTACAGAACCCTCAGTACCCTTGGATGTATTCCATCAGGACTTGGGGCTTTATTAACATGTATTTTTTCCAACCTCTCTTGGATTTCTACCTGCCTTAACCAATTATTTAGTGAAGGTAGTGTAGTCCCATTACATTGCAGTGTCCCATTATGTTGCAGTGAAGAAAAGAACCTATTTAGCTCATCTGCCTTTTCCTTGTCACTAATTATCAGACGGCCTGTGTCATATTGTAATGTTCCTATAGCTTCCTTCTTCCCATTAATATATTTAAAAAATATTTTAGGGTTAGTCTTACTCTCCTTTGCAACTAATTTTTCATTTTCTATTTTAGCCAGTCTAATAGCGCTTTTCATGCCTTGTTGGTTTCCTTCTACTCTTGTAAAGCAGTCTCTGTCCCCTCTTTTTGTATAATTTAAAGGCCTGTTTTTTACTCTGTATCTTGATCTTTAATTAATTGTTAAACCACTTTGCATATAATTTACTCCTTTTACTTTTATTTTCACATGGTACATGGTGATAAGTATGTATATTTAGTAAGGTCCATTTATGTTCAGTATTTTTACATATCAGTTCTTTGTCCCAGTCTATATTTTGTATAATCTGCCCTTTTAAAATTAAGAGTTTTTGTTGGCTCCTTACAGTTTTTTATTTATTTAATCTCAAATGAGACTGTGTTGTGATCACTGTTTCCCAAAGGTTGCCCTATTTCAACATTTGATACCAAATCAATATTAATTTCGATAACTAAATCCAAGATAGCCTCATTTCTAGTAGGTTCTTGTATATCCTGGGCCAGATAATGATCCCTAAGTGTACTCAAGAACCTGCTCCCCTTAGCTGAACTGCTGGTTTCACTCAGTTTATTTCAGGATAGTTAAAGTCTCCCATTATTAGAACTTGTCCATGCTGTGCTATGTTTCCATATGTAACAATAATTGCATTTCCTCCCTTTCAATTATATTTGGGGGTTTATAGCATACTCCTACAATATACTTTTGAAATTTTCTTCTCCACTATTTAACTCTTCACACAAACATTCAACATTACCGCTAGTTCCACCGTAAATATCTTCTCTGTCTATAGGCTTAAATTCAGTATGAACATGCAGACAAACCCCTCCTCCTCTTTTTCCCTTGCTCGTGTCATGAGATTCATCCCACCATGTTTCAGTAATGCCTATTAAATCCCATTTCTCATTATCTGCTAATACTTCTAACTCACAAACAAGCTTCTGGCATTAGCAAGCATACACCTTATGATATGAGTCTGTACTTCTGGAGTGCCTGCTACTATACTTGAGCAATACCTCCCTATTGACTATACTAACCCTACCCCTTCTCCACCCCGTGACTAGTTAATTAATTTCTTACCCCCTGTGCACTTTTTACCCTATTACTTCTATCTAGTCCCTCCCACCTCCCACCTACTAGTTTAAAAGCTCGTCCAGCTTTGCTACCATCCTGTATCCTAGCACACAAGCTCCCTCTTCATAAAGGTGCAATCCATCTCTGCTATACAGATTGTACCCAAGTGAGAAGTCAGCCTAGTGATCTAAAGACCCAAACCCCTTCTTAGTGCACCATATTTTTAGCCACGCAGTAACCTCCCTAAGCTCCTTCTGTCTCCCTGGGCTAGCAGGTGCCACTGTTAGTAACTCAGAAAATACTGCCTTGGAGGTCCTTGCCTTAAGCTTATTCCCTAGTTCTCTAAAATCATTCTTTAGGACACTCCATCTTTCACTAACTTCGTCATTGGTACCAATATGTACCAAGACCGCTGGTTCATTTCCAGCCCCTCCCAATAATTTATCTACCCAATCCATAACATGACGAACCCAGAGCAACTTTAAGACAGCAAACTTTTCACTTGCTGGCATCTGGGTGACAAATCACCCTCTCTACTCTCCTAATAATAGAGTCACCTACCACCAAAACCTGTGTGTCGCTCTGCCTATTCTGCCTCCCACTCCTCCAGTAGAACTGTTCTCCCAGGTGTTAGAGTGAACAGCTCTATCTGGCCAATCTGTTGGTGTTTGCCAGCTCTGAACTGGCCTGCCTCCTCCTGTTCCCCCTCATTCATCTTCTAACTGTGACCCATCTACCTCCCTGGGCATTCTCAGTAGCCCCATCTCCATCCTCCATGTTAGGCCCAGCTAAACTGTACTCAGTGAGCACCAACCCTCTTTCTAGTGGAGCAATATTACTCAGTGCTGCAATTCTCCCCTCCAGTTCTCAAATTTGAACTTCCAGAGAGGCAACATGCTCACACCTCTCACAGAGGTATGAACCTTGGATCATATGTTCCAGTAGTGAATACATGTGGCAGGATGTACACTGAGTGAGGTTGCCCCCATGCAAGTTAGAGACTGACTACACAGTGTCCTTAATGGTTGTACACAGTGTGAAAAAAACAGAGCTTACTGGCAGGAATATGATAGATTAAAATTCCTTCACATATAGAAATATAAACACTATTTCACCACACTCGCCAGTTCTGCAGGCTATATATACACACACATGGATCTGGGGGACTGTGTAAACGAATGGGCCTTGAGTCGGCATGGGTTAAAGTGTTGGCACGGGACAGCCCTACTGTACTGTAGGACAGGTGGTACTATCAGCCATATTGTTCAGTCACGTCATGTTGGACTGCTGGAACCAAAAACAAACCCCCCTCCCTCTTTTCCTCACAGACAGACAGGAGGAAGCCACCTAGTGACACTGCAGTGTTAATTACCTTTCCTCATGTAATGGAATAATCCGACTTAGCCACCATTTGTTTGCAAAGCTGGATGTGTGGCATATTTTAGCACCTCTCTTTAATGTTCATATATAAATATGAGTATGGATCATGAGAGCCTATCACCAGGATATCTTTGCTGGGGGGATTGCATAATGTGATAATGTGGAGGCCAAGCCATCAGCTGGGAAGAGGTTGTTCACGTGAACCTAAATTTGTTTTAATTACCTATGTGGCCACCTTGATCAGAACTGCTGCAGCCACGCGGGCAGGGATAGAAGTAGCATGTGTGCCATGTTATTTCATTAGGTCTCGCAATCGTACTCCCCAAGTTGTAGTAACTTGTCCAAATAACCCAATATCTTGGACTAGTTTTACCACTGCATATGTTATGATGTCCAGGTGAACTTATACTGTCATGCTTAGCTTTGAAATGCAGGATTTTCCCGGGGGTTTTAATAAAACAAGATATGGGGAGCGCCCATTATGGTTTAGGTTATCAGTATTAATATATAACCTATACTGGTAAGCATTATGGGCAAGAAGCATCTCCCTTCTGGCTCTGAGCAGGGCCCAAAGGGTTAGCCTCCCAGCTAAAGAGGGCCACTTACTGTCTTTGTTAGTATGGTGGCCAATTTTATTCATAGAGTAGGAGCTTCTAAGATTTAGAACAAAGGAATTGTCATTTTCTGTGCCTGCCCCCCCCCACACACACACACACTATTACCAGGCAGGCCACATGGCTCTGGGCAGGGGGTTGCTAAGGTGGCATGTCTTGGGGGTCCAAAATGTATAAAACTGTGCTGATTTTACAGGGAAGGGATACCCTGATCATAGGGGCAACTAATTCTACATCAACCAAAGGAAGATTTACAACTGGTATTCTGTTATTCTGGCTAGTGATTCTGGTGTTCTTGTGGCTGTTTTGAGCATCCATTAGTGGTCTGCATTAAAAAAAAGAATTACGCATCGGGTGGGTCAGAACTAGGTTCTTAGAGAGCCTGATGGAAGAAGCGATCATAACAAAATATATATATATATATATCTCAAATAAAAAGTACATGTGTGCTCACATTTGAATGTCTAAAACAAGTTAAAAAAACACACATGTACTATTTATTTGCTGTACTACTGTACGGTGGAGGGCTCTTTGCCCACCATAAATGAAATGATTATATATATATATATTTATTTATTTTTTGTCTTATATTTGAATTATAATACACAAGGCTGGCCTGGTCACCAATTTCTCTAATAAAAAAGCCAGAACATATTGTATCTATTTTGAGTTGATATCTTGAGTTTATTTTATTCTATTTTATGGTAGACAGGCCCCAGCCTTGTGAGTTCAAAGAACATAAAAAGTTTCCTGTTTCAAACGCCTGTCTCCCAGCAATCCCATAAAAACATTTCACTTAGAAATCCCTTTTATAAAAGATCTTGTGTATCTCGGTTTGGTTGTTGGTATCAGACCCTGAGGGAGCTTGTTATTGAACGGTTGTTATTTTTTTTTATTCCAACAGACAGTTCAATCTCTCTCAGTCAGATACAATATTCTGGAGGGTTGTAAGCTCCTGTTTAGTAAAAAGGCCGACCACATCTCATATTGGTTAATCCAAAGATATGGGCCATTTCTAAGGCAATTACTTTTGCAGTCACAATCACTCAACATGAACACTAATGCCCTGACAATACGGCAAAATTAAATAGCAAAGGACTGACTAACGGCAGGTTCTGCTGCAATATATTTGTGGTTTGTTCGGTTAAATGTCAGTTTTGTTGTCGAGCTATTTTTGAAACTGTAAAATACCTGATGTATCTACAGGGCTGTTTCTAGAAAATTTAGCTCCCAGGGTGAAAAAAGTGAAACGTGCGTCATAATTTGGCTACCAGCCTGTATTTTGTTTGATAATAAAAGTATGTAACAAAATAACAACATTAGCAGGAATGCAAGACAGGAACATAAAATCATTTTAGATTAAATGTTATATGTCGATGACTTTTGTTTGTGTCATGCTGGGCTCCATCTTTGATTGCTAGTCTTACTGCAGCATGGTTATCCAACTGGTCCAACAAGTTTTTTGTAAACTGTCAGTCTCTCAACAGAACTATACACATATATATATCTTATCTGAATCTATCTCTTTCTAATCCATCCATCATTTTCAGATAGAGCTACAGAATTTAGATAACTTTATTTTTGATAATAAAAATACAAGTATGTAACAAAATAACAACATTATCTCTTTCTATTCCATCCAACAGTCTTGAACAGAGCTACAGAATTTAGATTACTTAGCTTAAATAAATATATATATATATATATATATATATATATATATAAATATATATATATATATATATATATATATTGTGGTGAAGTTCCACCAGGGGTCAGAAGAGAGCTCTTCAAGACTCTTCCCCAGGAGTGAGAGAGTTAACAACCTGCTCAAAAGGCAGGGGTGTGGCTGCAATCAAGGGCGGCTGCTACCTCCAGTTGGAGGATTGTTGGGAAGTTTGAAACCTGTGAAGAGGCAAAGGAAGCCTGAGACAGCTCTGTGTGGCGAGACAGTGGTCCATGAGACCTGGAAAGCCAGTGTGGCTGAAGTGCACAGACAGCACAGTTGAGAGACATTGAGAAAGGTGTCCAGCGTGACCGGAGAGGTGAAAGAGACACAGCTCCTCTGCAGATGGAGTGCAGATCCTGAAGGGAGTGGACTCTAAACCAGGCAAATGTCCAGACCTGTGTATATAGTATATATACTAGCGACTTGCCTGGCAAAAAAAAATTGAGGCCTTGCAATGCTGTTGTTTGCCACACAATGCAAGGCTCCCCCCCTCTACTTTACGGACCCCGCGATGAGCAACTTCGGCTTCACCACTCATTGCAGGCAGTGGCATGCGCTGTGTGCATGCTCAAGCCCATAACTTTGCTCTCCCTCTCATGTGTGTCTTTTCCCCTCTCTTTCCCCCTCTCTTTCCCCCTCTCCCTTCCAAGTATTTTTTTCCCCACTCCCTTCCCTGTGCTCCTTTTGCCATTTATGGGTTTGAAAACTTGTGGGCGCTTGAGGAAATTGATCAATTTCCCCAAGCCTGCAAAGTGCATCCGCCATATTTTTTTCAAGCCAGTAACTCGGAAATCGTGGCGACTTTGAAGCTCATTGCAGACCTTGTCAAACCCATAACTTTCAGGCCTTGCGATGAGCGCCTTTGGCACTCATTGCGCATGTGCAAGCCCGTAGTTTTTAGCATAGCGTGACCGACAAACTCGCAATTACGACAACTATATATGTGATATATACATATATATATATATATATATAAAACAAAGTAAAAATACCTACAGCAATGTATGTAGACACAGACTCTGTAGGGCTGGATGTGAGGTGTAGTGTTTTAGCCTATCAGGGACCACGTATCAGCAGTATGTTGCTGAGAGATGGTCACTGATTGGTCACTGATTGGCTAGTATGAGACCCAGCACAACCAGTACTACAGACTCTGTGATCCCAATTGCCTGCATCTCGCGGGATCCTGGCCGTATGTCTGCGTACGTGCTGCGGGCTCCCATTCTTCTCCAATTCCGGTAATATTCAATTAAAAGAGCCTGCAAGTTACGGGCCCAAAGTCGACTCCGTAAACCATGCACTCGTTGGTAGCAGTTCAGGGCGGGAACTTGATCAATTAAGCAAGACCGCAACCACCCATTTCGAAACATCCAATAGAAAATGAGGACTCGTTACATGTCAATCAATTAGGTTCGGGGTCCGATATGCGATGGGATTCGCAAAGCCTCAAAATACAAAATAATAAAAGTGAATGCTAATACTGTTCTAGTCCATACGGGTGGCCTGATATGTATTAACACATTGATTCCCGAGATCGATATAACCCCGAAATTAAACATACAAATAATTGATTTTTTATTGCCGATTTGCTATCTTGAGACTATTGTGCAATTAATTCTAATGTCTTTAATCGCTTTCCCCGTTATTGATTTTTACTTGCATTTACAGTGCTACGGACAGGGATTAAACCCCCTTGCGGCTCTTCTCTAGCACTCAAAGGATTTTCTCCTACATTTGCCGTTTACGGGTGTGAAGCCATTTGCGGGCTTGGGGAATTATAGTAATTGAATAGCGATTTGCGACTTTAGCGATCGTAACCTTTGCGGAAGTGAAAGATCAAAGGCTTAGATGGGGTGCAAGTTCCGGGTTTAACCATCGCAAAGTTTTCAAAGCCGTAACCCTTTCGGAGCCCGCAAAAAGACACCAATTGAATAGCAAATTAACTTACGATCCTCACTTACAGACTCTAGTAACTTACGATTGCTCAATTGAAACGGGCTCTGTGTCTGCATATACTGCAGTGGGCAGACCTATAAAAGGACTATTTTGCATGCAGTATATACAGAGCTTATAAAATGTTTTTGTAAAAAATGCTATTCTCATTTGGTCACATTCCTCTGTATTAATTGCTGTCTGCCTTCTCTACACATCTGCAGTACGACCCAATTTGTTTTTTATATTTCAAATGACTATTTCGAGATATTTAGAAATTAATATGCGGTATTGATTAAAATAGTGGTTGCGATTGTACTACCTGTCTGTGACTTATCAAACAATAAATAAACTAAAAATACCAGTTGACATCTGTTGTTATGCAGAGAACCAGCACAGAATGGGATGTCCAGGGCAAACAGAAGGATTTTTTTATAAGCAAAGCTATGTCCTTTTATACATGATGGAGTCTACATACTGCTGTCGATAAAGCCACTACACATGCTGACCACAGTGGCCAATTAAGACATTCACTGACTGTAAATTGTCCAGTTCAGAAAAACAGAAGCAGCACAAGTCACCCTGTCCAGAAACTATATGTTGGTAGTTCCAGGACTATCTACCTTCTCCTTTTACAATATAGCTGTCAAGACCTGTTTTTTGGGCATGAGTTCACCTCTACTGAAAGACCTATGTCCTCTCTATCCTCCCTTGTCATCACCTTTCTAGTCCCTACTAATTCCATCATCAGAGACAGGATATTTGAACAATGAACTGCACATCTTGATAACAGTGTGCCTGATAGGATTACCTAGCCATAGACAGAAAATTCAAATATTAGACGTGAGTTAACTAGAAGGGAACTTTGAATGGGGTTACGTTTGTGATGTAATTACCAGCTCACCCTGTAATGGAACTTACTCCCCCCCCCCCCAGATTGACCAGTGAGGTATTACAGGGGGTTAATTGAGATAACTGGTTATGGGCAGGTCATTTAATCATGTTTGTGGGTTGAACCAAAGTTGTGTTGTTCTGTTTGTCTATAAATGTTCCAACTTTTCCCAATAACGACTCTTCTATGGAACATAATCATGGAGTTCTATCTTTTATATACAGGTTATAACCGCTGATTGTTATTTTCAAACCCTTGATTCCTGTTCTGCATCCTGATGGTCCTAGAATAGAAGCCGGTCACCGAGAAGCTGATCCACTTCATGGTTCAAAAGAGGATTCCTGTGGCCAAGGCAGGATGATTCTGGAGCTGTGTGTCACCCCTTCCCTGGGTCATGATAATATCAGAACAGATAATAACATATTGCTTTGCTTCATATGCTGAGATCTGCCATTTACTGTCAGTTTAATGGCTTTTATCTCTGAGTTAATAGCTCAGTAAACGGCACAGACCCCTCTGAGCCCCCTCCCCACCTCACCCAGAATGGGAAATCAGTGTTTGCAGCAGTTCTGAAATGATTCATTATCTGGGGCCTGTTCAGCAAAAATGAATTTGGAAGTTTGCCTCGCTAATGAAGTCAATTTAGTTTTTGACTGCAGTAACATTATTAAAAAAATAAATGCACAAAACTAAATTTCGAGAGGGATTAATTAGTGGTATGGATGGTAATGTGTTTTTTGTTTAAAAGACCATTTCGTTATAAATTTAAATAATACACTTTTTTTTTTTTTTTTCAAAGTTTTTTATTAGGTAGCCAAATAAACCAGAGGATAACATAAAAGCCAAGTAGCAATTTGACATTATTCACATACAATCATACCCAGTTAAAGGGAAAAGGGAAGAGGAAAAGGTTAACATTACATTACACTATAAGAAAATACCATATAAACATCGAAATAAAGTTAACCAAAAAGATCTATCCCCTCTTGTGGAAAAGTCTAAGGGTAGCCAGGTTACCTACATTTTTCCAATTTTCTAGGGAACAAGTTTACCTAAAATAAAACAGTTTGGTAGGCTCGGTCTAGCAGAGCAAACATCCAGAGCCTAAGTAAGAAATGAACAGAAAAGAAAAACAAAAAAAACTCAAACTATGATGTATAGACACTAGTGATGTCGCGAACATCAAATTCTCGGTTCGCGAACCGCGGACGCGAATTCCATCAAATGTTCGCGAACAGGCGAACATCGGCGAACCGCCATAGACTTCAATGGGCAGGCAAATTTCAAAAGCCACAGGGACTCTTTCTGGCCACAATAGTGATGGGAAAGTTGTTTCAAGGGGACTAACACCTGGACTGTGGCATGCCGGAGAGGGATCCATGGCAAAACTCCCACGGAAAATTACATAGTTGATGCAGAGTCTGGTTTTAAGCTCTAAAGGGCATAAATTACCTAACATTCCTAAATTGTTTGGAATAACATGCTTTAAAACATCAGGTATGATGTTGTATCGATCAGGTAGTGTAAGGGTTACACCCGCTTCACAGTAACAGACCAATCTCCCCGTTTAATGCACCGCAAACAACCGCAAACAGTCCCTTTGCACAACCGCAAACTTGTCCTCACTGATGTCATTGAATGTCTCTTCCTCCACCCAGCCACCAAGGGTCCCGAAAGGGGACAATAAGCCCCCTGGGACGCCTGCTGTGTTTGGTCTTCCACCTCCTCAAAGCCATCTTCCTCCTCTGACTCCTCTTCTTCAGACTCCCAGAGTCTGGGGGCTTCCACTGCCCAGCATGGAAGATTATACACAGGTCAGAGTCTGGGGGCTTCCACTGCCCAGCATGGAAGATTATACACAGGTCAGAGTCTGGGGGCTTCCACTGCCCAGCATGGAAGATTATACACAGGTCAGAGTCTGGGGGCTTCCACTGCCCAGCATGGAAGATTATACACAGGTCAGAGTCTGGGGGCTTCCACTGCCCAGCATGGAAGATTATACACAGGTCAGAGTCTGGGGGCTTCCACTGCCCAGCATGGAAGATTATACACAGGTCAGAGTCTGGGGGCTTCCACTGCCCAGCATGGAAGATTATACAAAGGTCAGAGTCTGGGGGCTTCCACTGCCCAGCATGGAAGATTATACACAGGTCAGAGTCTGGGGGCTTCCACTGCCCAGCATGGAATATTATACACAGGTCAGAGTCTGGGGGCTTCCACTGCCCAGCATGGAATATTATAGATAGGTCAGAGTCTGGGGGCTTCCACTGCCCAGCATGGAATATTATACACAGGTCAGAGTCTGGGGGCTTCCACTGCCCAGCATGGAATATTATACAGAGGTCAGAGTCTGGGGGCTTCCACTGCACAGCATGGAAGATTATACGCGTTGCCTCTGTCTGCGTTATTATAAGGTGTGCACTGTTAAGTAGTACTATTCCTCTCGGTTTAATCCCTGTTACATCTACTATTAGGGGACGTGTATATGGCATGGAGTTTTGGAACAGGGAGATGGAAAAAGATGCTTGGTTGGACCTCCTACTTCGAATTCGGGGCACTGCACGTGCAATTTAAGGTGCCACCAGATAGGAGAGTTGTATTAAGTTGTAATACTCATTCCTATCAGTTAATACCTGTTACGTTACCTATCAGGGGACGTGGATATGGCATGGATTTTTGGAACAGGGAGATGGAAAAAGATGCTTGGTTGGACCTCCTACTTCGAATTTGGGGCACTGCACGTGCAATCTAAGGTGCCACCAGATAGGAGAGTTGTATTAAGTTGTAATACTCATTCCTATCAGTTTAATACCTGTTACGTTACCTATCAGGGGACGTGTATATGGCATGGATTTTTGGAACAGGGAGATGGAAAAAGATGCTTGGTTGGACCTCCTACTTCGAATTTGGGGCACTGCACGTGCAATCTAAGGTGCCACCAGGTAGGAGAGTTGTATTAAGTTGTAATACTCATTCCTATCAGTTTAATACCTGTTACATTACCTATCAGGGGACGTGTATATGGCATGGATTTTTGGAACAGGGAGATGGAAAAAGATGCTTGGTTGGACCTCCTACTTCGAATTTGGGGCACTGCACGTGCAATCTAAGGGCCACCAGATAGGAGAGTTGTATTAAGTTGTAATACTCATTCCTATCAGTGTAATACCTGTTACGTTACCTATCTTTCCTCCCAATAGCACATTCTATATGTCATCAACCGGCCTGTGTGTATTTAGAGAACCACACTTTAAGGCCCTTAACCTGGGACAAGGTGGCTTGGCTATCAGAATTGCCTCAGAGCCTTAAAAACTCGCCAAACCCCCTAATCAGACACTCACTATCATACTGGAAATGGGCAAAGAAACACACGGGTTTGTTCCCTGGATCCACCCAAATGACCCCAATTCTTGACCACCCACAGGCCCCGAAACACATGAGCACAACATCACAACACTGGTGGAGGTCAAGGAAACTAGATAGACTGGGAGACTGGTTAGTAAAGGGCCAGATGCTCACCTATGAGGAACTGAGGGACAAGCATGAGCTACCGTTGTCAGAACATTACAATTACTGTAGGCTGAGGCATTTCACACACTCCCTGACCCAGAAACAGGGGACACCGGTCTTAAGTTGGTTCTCCAAAATTTGTAAAGATAAACCTCTATCAAGGGGGATCATTCGGTCGCTTTACAAATATAAAACATTTGTTACTGGTTGAAGCGACACTGGGGGAAGGACCGGAGTGGGGGAGCCCTGGAGACCCTTCAGAAGCAACCGGGGGCAAAATCATCCCAGGAAATGAGAGGTCGCTTACTGAAGCCTGCCCTAGGGTAACCCAAGGTTGATTGCCCAGGTTAGATATTGTAAATAATAAGCTAATACTGCTGGGGGGATGATAGCTAATAGGACTTTGGTGTTTCCTGCAGATATACTCTTTACTATTGTCTGTTTTACCATGTTTTAGGTATCTCTTAAATTGCAATCACAGTAAAAAATAAGAAAAATTATTAACCTAAAAAGTAAAAATAAGAAGGAATAGCCAGCTAACTTTCACAAAATGTCTCTATTGTAAATATGTATTTTTGCACAACTGTTATGCAAGACTGTTCAAAAATGCTTTATTTTTCATTACATGCTGTACGCCTTCTAAAAAAAATAATTTAAATGCAAAAATTAGGTATTGTTGCAGCGACCAGAAAAATTGATGTTAGTTTGCCAGGCAGAAAGTGCCCTAAAACATTGCGTCTTGAACCCTAGTTGGTGGCGGATAAGTCACGCAAGTCATCCGGCATTCAGGGATAAGATACAGCAGCGTGTGGACCATTATTAGCTCAAGGCAGCTCATCTATCAGGCCTTTTTTAATCGAATGTATCGCCCACTGTCAGTCCCTTTGGGATCCATCCCTAATTCATCTTAATAAAGTTGAGGTAATCTAGACTTTTTTGACCTAGGCGACTTCTCTTATCAGTGACAAAGCCTCCTGCTGCACTGAAGGTCCTTTCTGACAGGACACTTGAAGCGGGGCAGGACAGAAGTTCTATGGCAAATTGGGATAGCTCAGGCCACAGGGCAAGAGTGCACACCCAGTAGTCAAGGGGTTCATCGCTCCTCATAGTGTCGATATCTGTAGTTATGGCGAGGTAGTCCGTTACCTGACGGTTGAGTCAGTCTCTGAGGGTGGACCCCAAAGGGCTGTGGCGATGTATAGGACTTAAAAAGCTCTGCATGTCCTCCATCAACAACACGTCTGTAAAGCGTCCTCTCCTTGACGGTGTGGTCGTGGGAGGAGGAGGATTATGTTCACCTCTTCCGCTGACAGATTGCCTTTGTGCTGTGACATCACCCTTAAACGCTGTGTAAAGCATACTTTTTAATTTATTTTGGTAGTGCTGCATCCTTTCCGACTTGTGGTAATTCGGCAACATTTCAGGCACTTTCTGCTTATACCGGGGGTCTAGTAGCGTGGACACCCAGTACAGGTCGTTCTCCTTCATCCTTTTTATACGAGGGTCCCTCAACAGGCACAACAGTATGAAAGACCCCATTTGCAAAAGGTTGGATGCCGAGCTAGTCATGTCCCGTTCCTCGTCCTCAGTGATCTCACTGAAGGTATGTTCTTCCCCCCAGCCACGTACAACACCACTGGTACCAGATAGTTGACAACGAGCACCCTGGGATGCCTGTTGTGGTTGGTCTTCCTCCTCCTCCTCAAAGCCACATTCCTCCTCTGACTCCTCTTCCTCACAATCCTCTTCCAGCGTTGCCGCAGGTCCAGCAAGCGATGTTGATAAGGCTGTTTCTGGTGGTGATGGTGACCACAACTCTTCCTCTTCCTCTTCACGCTCATCTACGGCCTGATCCAGCACTCTTCGCAGGGCACGCTCCAGGAAGAAATCAAATGGTATGATGTCGCTGAGGGTGCCCTGGGTGTGACTGACCAGGTTTGTCACCTCCTCAAAAGGACGCATAAGCCTACAGGCATTGCGCATGAGCGTCCAGTAACGTGGTAAAAAAAATCCCCAGCTCCGCAGAGGCTGTCCTAGCACCCTGGTCATACAAATACTCGTTAACGGCCTTTTCTTGTTGGAGCAGGCGGTCGAACATTAGGAGTGTTGAATTCCAACGTGTCGGGCTGTCTAAAATCAAGAGCCTCGCTGGCATGTTGTTTCGCCGCTGGATATCTGTAAAGTGCGCCATGGCCGTGTAGGAACACCTGAAATGGGCACACACCTTCCTGGCCTGCTTCAGGACGTCCTGTAAGCCTGGGTGCTTATGCACAGAGTGTTGTACAATCAGATTACACACATGTGCCATGCACGGCACATGTGTCAACTTGCCCAAATTCCATGCCTCCAACAAATTTCTTCCATTGTCACAAACCACTTTGCCGATCTCCAGTTGGTGCGGAGTCAGCCACTGATCCACCTGTGCGTTCAGGGAGGACAGGAGTGCTGGTCCGGTGTGACTCTCTGCTTTCAGGGAAGTCAACCCCAAGACGGCGTGACACTGCCGTATCCGGGATGTGGAATAGTACCTGTGGAGCTGGGGGGGTGCCGTTGATGTGGAGCAAGACATAGCAGCAGCAGAAGAGGACTCAGCCGAGGAGGTTATGCAAGAGGATGGAGTAGGAGGAGTAGAGGAGGTGGCAGCAGGCCTGCCTGCAAGTCGTGGCGGTGTCACCAACTCCTCTGCAGAGCCACGTATTCCATGCTTGGCAGCCGTCACCAGGTTTACCCAATGCGCAGTGTAGGTGATATAACTGCCCTGACCATGCTTTGCAGACCAGGTATCCGTGGTCAGATGGACCCTTGCCCCCACACTGTGTGCCAGAGATGCCATTACTTCCTTTTGCACAAACGAGTACAGGTTGGGGATTGCCTTTTGTGCAAAGAAATTTCGGCCGGGTACCTTCCACTGAGGTGTCCCAATAGCTACAACTTTTTTGAACGCCTCAGACTCCACCAGCTTGTATGGTAAAAGTTGACGGGCTAAGAGTTCCGACAAGCCAGCTGTCAGTTGCCCGGCAAGGGGGTGACTTTGTGACATTAGCTTCTTGCACTCAAACATGTCCTTGACAGACACCTGACTGTGGGCAAATGAGCAGGGACTGCTCAGGGCGAGACACGGAGTGGCGGATGGTTGAGAGGGAAAAAGCAGGGCAGCAGTGGTTGACGTGGCTGAAGATGCTGGACCAGGAGGAGGATGGCGGCTTTGACTTTGTGTGCTGCTTGTACTGATGTGTTGATCCCATAGGCGTTTGTGATGTGACATCATGTGCCTTTGCAAAGAAATTGTACCTAGGTGGGTGTTGGACTTCCCACGACTCAGTTTCTTTTCGCACAGGTTGCAAATGGCATCACTGTTGTCACAGGCAGACACACAAAAAAATTGCCACACTGCTGAGCTCTGCAATGACGGCATTCTGGTGGTGGCAAAAGAATGCGTTGACTGGCGTGCTGTCTGGCTGACCCCGGGTGCCGATGCATGCTGTCTGACTGTGCCACTAGCTACTTTCGACGACCTCCCACTGCTTCTAACTCGTCTCCTCCTCCTCTCTGTCTCCCCATCTGAACTTTTCTCATGTTCTTCTTCTCTTATAGCGGGAACCCACGTGACATCCACAGACGCATCGTCATCATCAACCGCTTCACTTCTAACTGACAACTCAACAAAGGAAGCAGCACAGGGTACAACATCATCATCAGACCGTACGTCCATGTGTGTAATGCTGCCTGACTGGGACATATCCCTGTTATCTACATCCTCTGGCAATAATGTTTGTGCATCACTCATTTCTTCCAACGGATCTGTAAATAACTCTGCTGACGGATCAAGTGAAGCGGCTGTGGTGCTAGTGTTGGTGGTGGCGGCAGGCGGGCGAGTGGTAACTGGAGAGGTGCCCAAAGCTAAGCTGGAGGAGGATGGTGCGTCTAGGTTCCGAGTGGAAGCTGTAGAAGATTGGGTGTCCTGTGTTAGCCAGTCAACCATGTCCTCAGAACTGTTCAAGTTCAGGGTACGTTGCCTCTGAAAACTGGGCATTATTCTAGGGCCAAAGGGAATCACAGCACCACGACCATGACGGCCCCTGCGGGGTGGCCTGCCTCTGTCTGTCATTTTTTTTACGATTAGTGGTACTATGCGTGCAAGCTACTGTGACACCAGATATGAGTGTCACTAGGCACTGGCAAAAGTTAGCAGACTAGATGCAATAGGCCTCACACACACGCCTTTAGGCAGGCAACTGATATTTATATGGTTACAGTAAAAAAAGGGTTGTTTTATTTCACTGCGCACTACAGTGGCACTAGATATGAGTGTCACTGGGCACTGGCAATAGGCCTCAAACTAGATGCAATAGGCCTCACACACACGCCTTTAGGCAGGCAACTGATATTTATATGGTTACAGTAAAAAAAGGGTTGTTTTATTTCACTGCACACTACGGTGGCACTAGATATGAGTGTCACTGCGCACTGGCAAAAGTTGGCCGACTAGATGCAATAGGCCTCACACACACGCCTTTAGGCAGGCTACTGATATTCAATCGATTACAGTAAAAAAGGGTTGTTTTATTTCACTGCAAGCTACTGTGACACTGATATTCAATCGATTACAGTAAAAAAAGGGTTGTTTTATTTCACTGCACACTACGGTGGCACTAGATATGAGTGTCACTGGGCACTGGCAAAAGTTGGCAGACTAGATGCAATAGACCTCACACACACGCCTTTAGGCAGGCTACTGATATTCAATCGATTACAGTAAAAAAAGGGTTGTTTTATTTAACTGCACACTACGGTGGCACTAGATATGAGTGTCACTGGGCACTGGCAAAAGTTGGCAGACTAGATGCAATAGGCCTCACACACACGCCTGTAGGCAGGCTACTGATATTCAATCGATTACAGTAAAAAAAGGGTTGTTTTATTTCACTGCACACTACGATGGCACTAGATATGAGTGTCACTGGGCACTGGCAAAAGTTGGCAGACTAGATGCAATAGGCCTCACACACACGCCTGTAGGCAGGCTACTTATATTCAATTGATTACAGTAAAAAAAAGGGTTGTTTTATTTCACTGCACACTACGGTGGCACTAGATATGAGTGTCACTGGGCACTGGCAAAAGTTGGCAGACTAGATGCAATAGGCCTCACGCACACGCCTGTAGGCAGGCTACTGATATTCAATCGATTACAGTAAAAAAAAGGGTTGTTTTATTTCACTGCACACTACGGTGGCACTAGATATGAGTGTCACTGGGCACTGGCAAAAGTTGGCAGACTAGATGCAATAGGCCTCACGCACACGCCTGTAGGCAGGCTACTGATATTCAATCGATTACAGTAAAAAAAGGGTTGTTTTATTTCACTGCACACTACGGTGGCACTAGATATGAGTGTCACTGGGCACTGGCAAAAGTTGGCAGACTAGATGCAATAGGCCTCACACACACGCCTGTAGGCAGGCTACTGATATTCAAACGATTACAGTAAAAAAAGGGTTGTTTTATTTCACTGCACACTACGGTGGCACTAGATATGAGTGTCACTGTGCACTGGCAAAAGTTGGCAGACTAGATGCAATAGGCCTCACACACATGCTAGCAGACTGGCATATGCAATTAGATTACACAGAAAAAAGTAATAAGATAAAATAAAAAGGGCTTTTTGGGTTGCTGTCCTTGCAGCAGATATCAAAGGAGTCCTTCAGGTGTGTAGTGAAAGCTAAATACACAGCCTGGCTATCTATTTCCCTATTAAATCAGCAGAAAAAATAATAAAATAAAATAAATCATGTTCTAGCCCTGAAAAATGGCTTTTTGGGTTGCTGTCCTTGCAGCAGATATCAAAGGAGTCCTTCAGGTGTGTAGTTAAAGCTAAATACACAGCCTGGCTATCTATTTCCCTATTAAATAAAGAGCAGGTAGAATATATCTCCTCTCTCCATGAATGCAGCTACAGAATGATTCTAAAATGGAGGCTGTCATACAGATGGAAGGCTCTGGAAGGGAGTGTATGCTGCTGATTGGCTGGAATGTGTCTGCTGACTGTGATGTGCAGGGTCAAAGTTTCCTCAATGATAAAGAATAGGGGGCGGACCAAAAAGCGCATATGTTCGCCGTTCGTGGCGAACGCGAACATGCGAAAATCGCTGCGAATAGTTCTCCGGCGAACTGTTCGGGACATCACTAATAGACACAGTATAGCTCTAAATTATATAAAACCATATAATGAAAGAGAAAAATAAAAAATACTGTTGACTACACAATAAGTTTAAATTAAAAAAACATAATTTTGTCTCAAGGGTATTGAAGTATAAGTCCTGATGGTTATCAGCTCGGATCCACTGCTCGTCCCGCCTCCTCCTGCCCCTGGTCCGCAGCTCCAATGTAAGCATAGCGAGAGATAGCACAATGTTGATTAAGGGTATTTCAAGAGATAAGGGGGCTATAGGGAGAATGAATACAGGGATTCCATATCTGGAGAAAGGTAGGCATACGGTCCTCCAGTACATGGGTCAGCCTTTCATTTATTGCAATGTAATTCATCTTATTGATGACTGATTGTAAAGTAAGAGAGGGGGATTTCCACTGTCTGGCTATATGGCTTTTTGTTGCTAGCATTAAGTACTGAAGGAGTCTATTTTGGTATTTCGATGAGGGGACAGAGTGCCCTAGCAGGCCTATATCAGCCTTAGCCCTAACAGGAGTGCCAGGTATGGTGGAGGCTAGATGGAAAACCTTGTTCCAAAGAGACTGCACCAGGGGAAAAAAGTTTCCTGAAGTCTGACAAGCTCTAAAGCAGTTAGGATTAGAGGAAAGTTTCCATCTAAATAGTTTATCCAGGGTGATATATATCCAATGAAGAACCTTAATAGAGGTCTCCAGAATGTTACTGTTCAAAGATCCCCTAGTTAGGTTTCGCCAAGAGTTTTGCCAATTCTCCCTATCCCACTTACAATTTAAGTCTTCTTCCCATCTCTGCATATATTTTGGAAGGGGGGTGGTGGGAGGAGAATTAAAAGTGTCATACAGGATACCCACAATACCTTTTGTTAAGAGGAGCAGACAGGCATAGCCTAGTAAACCAGTTTAAAGTCGGCTTACCCAGTGTATGTTCTAACGTGGAGAGTAAGTGTTTAAATCTACAAAATGTATAGTGTTCCTGAATGGGGATATTGAATTCTTCTTTTAGTTGAGTGTATGTTAAAGTGGTGTTATCTCGATACCAGGAATTCACCGTCAGTAGGTTATGGGATTTCCACCATAATAAAGAGGCTGCAGGGTGAGTATCCGGGAATCTGGGATTGGGTATTATCGGAGTAGGAGTGGGGTATCTCGGGATCAGCTGAAATTTGCGGATAGCCCATGACCATATAGTTAGGGAATGTTTTATATATGGGCTGTCCAATTTACCCAAACATGTCAGTGGGTTTGGGATCCATGGAATGGAGTCCCACGTGTATGGGGCCATCATAAAGTTCTCAATAAATATTCAAAGAGGTTGGTGAGTGGGGGAGTGCGCAATTGGAACAAAGGCCAATTGTGCCGCTTTAAAATATAATTTCAAGTTGGGTCAACAGAGACCTCCTTTTAATTTATGGATAAACATAGCTGATTTAGAGATACGATGTGATTTATTTTGCCATATAAATTTAAAGACTTGGCGTTGTAGTTTGTCTAACTCCATGTAATTCAAGGCAATCGGTAGGGAGTGAAATAAATATATAAGGCGGGGAAGGAGGTTCATTTTAAAAGAGTGGATACGTCCTAACCATGAGATAGGGTGTTTTGCCCATGTCAGTAAGTTTTGGGTGAATGTTTTGTAGATGGTCGTATAGTTGGACTTGTGGAAATGTGCGTAAGTATTTAATATGGTTAGAAGGCCAGTTAAAATTAAAGTGCTGATGCAAAAAGGTTACGTCTGAGGGAGGTAAGGAGATATTTAGAACTTCCGTTTTATCCACATTTATGAGGGGCCCAGATATTTTACTAAATGTTCCCAGTAAGTAAAAGAGGGCAGGGACTAAGGTGCAGGGATCGGTCAATGTACAGAGGACATCATCTGCGAATAAGGCACATTTAAAGTGGTGGTGGCCTATTTTAATGCCTTTAATGTCTATGCTTGATCTAATAGCCTGTGCTAGGGGCTCAACGGCTAGAGCAAAGAGTGAGGGGGATAGAGGGCAGCCCTGTCTGGTCCCCCTCTGAATAGTAAATGAAGCCCTTGCTTCACCAGGAAGTTTTAGGACTGCTTGAGGGGATTTATAATAGCTATTAATCATGTTCATGAAACGTCCTGTAAGGCCGAATTTCGCCAATACTGCTCTTAAATAGGGCCATTCTAGAGAGTCAAAGGCCTTCTCCATATCCAGGGCCAGAAGGCATAAGGGGGTATGGTGTTTACCCTCCCAGTGCATGGTATCCAGAATCTGCCTAATATTATCCCCCGCTTGCCTAAAGGGGATAAAACCCACTTGATCCTTATGAATTAGTGAGGGCAGAAATTTTGAAATTCTATTGGCCATCAATTTAGCAAGTATTTTGACATCCCCATTTTGTAGTGATATAGGCCTGTAGGTCTCGGCCTTCCTTTGGAAAGAAGACCATGGTCGCTTGGTTTAGTTCAGGTGGAATGTTGTGACCGTCTAAGATCGCATTAAATAAGGTCACCAAGTGAGGAGCTACAATTTCGGCGTATTTCTTGTAGTACAAGTTAGAAAATCCGTCCGGACCTGGGGCTTTACCTATTTTCAGTTTTCTAATTGTCTCCAGAACTTCCTCCACCTTAATTAAAGAGTTCAGGCCATCTCTCTCCTGCACCGAAATATGTGGGAGGTCGTAAGACTCAAGAAAGGTGGGAATTTGATTAGTATGTTGTTTCTGCCAGGAAGAGTAGAGCTTTTGAAAAAAGGTGGTAAAGGTTTCTTTAATCTCATTTGGGCTATACGTGATGTTCCCAGAGGGGTTTTTGATCTTAAAATTTTTGGAGTGGGCTAGCTTCCCTTTTAATTTTCTAGCAAGCAGAGAATCAGGTTTGTTAGCTTTTGTGTAAAATGTTTGGCCCGTCCACCTCAATACTTTTTCAGTTTGTGCTGAAAGTATTAAATCCAATTTTGCTCGTAATAGGTCTATTTGTTTACGGCGTTGGGTTCAGGGATTGGTCTGATTAGATTTTTCTAAAGCTAAAATTGACGCTCTGATCTCAACTTCCCTTTTTCTTTTTTGTCTCTTGTGTGCAGAAGACAGTTTAATGCAAGTGCCCCTAATAAAGGCTTTGTGTGCTGCCCAAACCCACCCTATGTCCGCGCCTGGGGTCAAGTTATCTAAAAAGTATTGACTGAGCTCCGAGGCAACCTGGTCCTGAAAGATTTGGTTGGAGAGGAGCATATCATTGAGCTTCCATGTATAAGGGGGTTTGTATACAATGCCCAACTCTAGGGACATGTAGACCACAGAGTGGTCGGACCAGGGACAGGGGCATATTTCGGAGGTAACTAAGCCATCCGACAAAGATGAATCCATTAGCATCTATCTATTCTGGAGTATGAGCCATGCACTGGGGAGTAAAATGTGTACTCCCTTTCTCCCTGATGTTTCAGCCTCCAAGTATCCAGCAGATGAAGCTCCTCGAGCAGTCTATGGATGCGCTTAAGTTTTTTTGAGAATCTATCTCCCTGGGGCTTAGAGGACCTATCCATGCTAGGGTCTAGAACCAAGTTGATATCCCCCCCCTAGAATGATTTTGCCTGTATCTAATGATTTGAGATGGGCAAGGAGTTTAATGAGACTATTATGGGGGGCGGTAGTGGGGGAGTAAAGAGCTATAAGAGAGATCCTAGTATTCAGAAGGGATCCTGTTAGTAAAATGTAGTTGCCCTCTGAGTCATTTTTTTTACTCTCCACAGTGAAAGGGAAGTCTTTATGAAGTAGTTTAGCTACACCTGCCTTCTTAGTGGGGCAAGTTGAGGTTATGAAGTAGGGGTATGATTTGTGTAGGTAAGCAGGGGCTTTTCCTTTAGCAAAATGAGTTTCCTGCATAAATATTACAGAGGGTCGAAGTGATTTATATGAGATAAACGCTTTACGCCGTTTGAATGGGGAGTTAAACCCTTTAACATTGTGAGTGAGAAAGAGGAAAGACGTGTCAGTCATTGTACCTGCAGGATTCATAGATGGTCAGGAAGATATTGCGGAAGTCGCTTAGCTCATGGTGGCGGAGGACCAGAGGCATAGGAGGAGTGAGGGACCGGAGCCAGACAACGCAGGATGCAGGGGAGAATAGAGACAAAAAGAACAGTTTAAAAACTTGAGAGAATATCCAAAAAATCAACATTTTATCAAACAGTATGAAAAACATCTACAGTATAGTGAGAGTAGATCCTCACTAAATAATTTAAGGCACACTAAGTGCCGAGGGCAAGGAGGGGATCTCCCGAACCTTGGAGTCCCTACTAGTGAGGTGGGGTAAAGTATAGATTCAGGTGTGTATTAAAAAGTTAAACTAATGGACCTGAAGGGCCCGGCCAGTAGTTACAAGCTGCCGGGTAGGAGAGTTTTTGGGTCTAAGATCAGATTTAAGTGGAGGGGCCTGGGGAGCCCTGGTCTACTAGGCCTGCCCAGTGCCGGGGGGGGGGGGGGGGCAAGGGTGAGTGGAGACTCGGACAGGGGCCTTTCCTGGAAAGGTTTGTGGATCCACCGCGGGTCTGAATTATAGGGGAATGGGAGGTGGGTTAGAGCCCTTTCTCAGGCGTATAGTGGATGCAGTTTAGGGTCCGGCTCCTGGGGACAATAAACATAGGGAGCATACTAAACCTGGTCTAGGGTGAGATCAACTTGGTTTGGGTAAGAGAACCAAGCAATCTAGAGTTCCAAAGTTGCCTTGGTAAGTATGAAGGAGTTCAGCATCTCCTCCTGGGAAGTGTAAGCCTAGAATAATGGCTCTGGATTGTGAATCTTAAGTAGTCATTGATGAGTATCGGGGAGAGTAATCCAAAATCCCAAATCAGATTTTCGTGGGTGAGGAACGCACAACCGGATTACTAGGAAAGTCCAGCAAGGTTTTAGAAAAGAGTGTAGAAACGTTTGGTGTGACCTCTACTCGGGAAGGTCTCCGGGGTCGCTTAGGCTTCGAGGCTATAACCCTGAAATGAAACATAAAATTAAATGATTTTTGATTGAAGATTTGCAATCTTGAGAGTGTTGGGCAATTAATTCAAATGTATTTAATCGCTTTCCACGTTATTTACAGTGCAGTATTGATTTTTAATTTGCATTTACAGTGCTACGGACAGGGGTTGAACCCCCTTGCGGGTCCTCTCTAGCAATCGTAGGATTTTCTCCTACATTTGCCATTAACAGGTGTGAATACATTTGCGGGCTTGGGGAATTATAGCAATTGAATAGCGATTTGTGACTTTAGCGATAACTCTTGCGGAAGTAAAAGATCAAAGGCTTAGTGTAAGTTCCGGGTTTAACCATCACAATGTTTCGGAGCCCGTAAAAAGACGCCTATTGAATAGCAAAGGGGGGGGGGGGGATGGTGGAAAGAGACACATGGCATTCCCAAGCACAACACTTGCAGGTTAATAAGCAGCAGTGAGTGGCCCGTACAGTGCAAGCGATAGGAAGCCAGTGGAGTGATTGACAGAGAGGAGCTGCAGACACTGAGCGTTTGTTATGGAAGGTGAGTCTAGCGGAGGCGTTCATTATGGATTGGAGGGGAGACAGACGAGAGATGGGTAGGCCAGCAAGGAGTGAATTGCAGTAGTCGAGTCGAGATATGATGAGAGAGTGTATTCAAATTTTAGCGGTGTCATCTGTAAGATAATGACGAATTTTGGAGATGTTTTTTTAGGTGAAACTGACAAGATTTTGTTATTGATTGGATGTGAGGATCAAAAGAGAGGCCGGGATCCAGTAGAACCCCAAGACAACGGGCTTGGGAGGTGGGAGCGATGATGGTGTTGTCAACAGTGAGAGATATTTGAGGAGTGGAAGCTGTAGTAGAGGGTGGAAAGATTAGGAGTTCAGTTTTAAACATGTTTAATTTGAGTTGATGAGCGGACATCCAGGAGGATATGCTAGAGAGGCAGCTGGAAACTTGAGCTAAAAGAGATGGGGATAGATCGGGTGCAGAGAGGTAGATTTGAGTATCATCTGCATAAAGATGATACTGAAATCCAAAGGACTTTATAAGGGTTCCAAGGGAGGAGGTGTAGATGGAGAAGAGGAGGGGGCCTCGGACAGAATCTTGAGGAACGCCAACAGACAGAGGGAGAGGTGAAGAAGAGGTGCCAGAGAAGGAGATGCTAAATGTATGATCTTTTAGATAGGATGTGAACCATGAAAGAGCTGTGCCCTGGATGCCAAATGAGCGGAGTTTTTGGATTACAAGAGGGAAGTCAACTGTATCAAAGGCAGCAGACAGATCCAGGAGAATTAGAATAGAGAAGTGACCCTTTGATTTGACGGTTAGCAAGTCATTGGTGATTTTTGTGAGGGCTGTTTCTGTAGAGTGTTGGGCCCGGAAACCAGATTGTAAGGGGTCAAGTAGGGAATTGGAGGAAATAAATTGAGTGAGGCGATTGTAAACAAGCTGCTCAAGCAGTTTAGAAGCCAGGAGAAGTAGTGAGATAGGGCGATAGTTGGAGGCAGAAGCTGGGTCAGATGAGGGTTTCTTGAGAATGGGTGTAATTATGGCGTGTTTTAAAGAGGATGGAAACTTGCCAGTGTTTAGGGAGAGGTTGAATAGATGTGCGAGAGCTGGGATAAGTGTGGTGGATATGGTATTGATTAGCTGTGATGGAATAGGATCATGTGGACATGTTGTAAGGTGAGAGGTTGATAGTAAAGTAGATACTTTGTCCTCGGTTACAGGGTCAAAGAAGTCCATAGTGGAGGAGGGATTGGGGAAGGGTAAGGGGTGGGTGTTGTCAGTTTGTGGAGAGGATGGTGGGATAGGGCCAAGCTGGGAGGAGAGCTCATTTTGGATAGTGCCAATTTTATTTTTAAAATGGCTGGCAAAGTAATCAGCAGTGAGACAGGAAGGGGCAGGAGGTGGGCAAAGGAGGGTGTTGAATGTAGCAAATACATGTTTAGGGTTGGAGGACAGGTTTGATATTAGTGATGAGAAATAGTGTTTGGCAAGATTGAGGGCAGAGAAGTAGGAGCGCAAGGTAAACTTGTAGTGGAGAAAGGCTGCTGAAGTGCCAGATTTCCTTCAGAGCCGTTCTGCAGTGCGTGAGCATCTCTGTGATTATGGGGGCAAGAGAGTCGATTGTGGAAGTTAGAGTAGCGTTGTACTGTGAAGTGGCGATGTCAGGGCAGGCAAGGGTGGTGAGGGGGCTGAGAAGGGGTTTTAGTACATTTGAAAATTGTTGTGAGTTGAGTGCATGCAGGTTTCTGCGGGTTCTGGTGGCAGGTGAGCGGAAGATGTGTTGAGGTTGCAAGTTATCAGATGGTGGTCAGATAGTGGAAGTTGGGAGATGTCAAGGTTGGAGATAGTGCAGAGATTAGTGAAAAAAAGGTCAATGGAGTGTCCACCATGGTGAGTTGCAGAATCTGTCCATTGTGAGAGGCCAAGGGAAGAGGTAAGCGCAAGTAATTTTGCAGTTGTTGAGGAGGTGGGTGTGTCCAAATCACAAAGAATAAGTGAAGGTATATTGGAGGAGAGAAAGTGAGGGAGCCAGGTGGCAAAGTTGTCCACAAATTGAGAGGGTGATCCAGGCGGACGATAGATCACAGCTACTCGCAGAGGGATGGGAGAGAAGATGCGGATAATGTGAACTTCAAAAGATGAGAATTGGAGGGAGGGAACAGGGGGTATGCAGTGAAAAGTGCAGGGAGAGGATAGCAGTATGCCCACACCTCCACCTTGTTTGTTCACAGGTCTAGGAGTGTGGCTGAGGTGTAGACCACCATATGAGAGTGCAGCAGGGGAGTCAGAGTCAGATGGAGTGAGCCAGGTTGCCATGATAGCCAGTAAATTGAGGGAGTTGGAAATGAAGAGATCATGAAAGAAGGTACGTTTTTTGCGAACAGACCTTGCATTCCAGAGGGCACATGAGAAGGGTAAAGTAGATGGTTTGTGACAAGTGATGGGAATTAGATTATGGGTGTTTTGTGTAATTGCTTGCGATATAGGGGACAGAATAGGGCTCTATGTGCCAGAATGCAGCAATTAGCTCCAGTATGTAGGGAGTACTAATCATGCATTGTGTACAAGGTTTTCCAAACAGTGTGTGAAAACATTTCAATGGGGTCCATAATTGTGATCCTAGGGGTTTAACAATTAAGGGCATAGAATTTAGGTTTGAGTAACTTAGGAAAATGAAAATGTTGGATTTATAAACTGCTAACACTAGCCCCTAGAGAGGGTTAAATATAGCGTTGCATGGTTTTATTATTATTGCTTATGCATGTAATGTATAGTTTTAAGTTAATTGATTTGCACTACTAAATAGCAGTAAAAGAAGTTTGGACCGTACTTCCTGAATTGTGAACTTCACAGTACTGTACCCAGGATATCTCTGGAGGTGTGTTTATATATAAAAAAAATAATATATATATATATATATATATATATATATATATATATATATATACTGTATATCTATCACATATATAATTGTGAGCATACGAGTTGTTGCTAACACTTGCGGGCTCGCATAGCGAGCCCTCGGCCCTCGCAAACTTTACGTAAACAACATACGAGACACGTTATGTGCTGCCATTTTAGAACAATAACTTATCCAATGCGGAAGTACACAGCTACGCTAACGGTTTGGTCTCGCGCACGCACACTATTACACTGCACACATTCATCACGCTTACACAGCAGCTCCACATCACTAATGCTGCAGCAACATCAAAACAGATTGTCAGCTCTTTAACACAATGATTCCGGAATATATTACTTCAAAATAGGTAAAGTATATTACTTTATTAATCTATTAGTTATGTTATTATTATACACCAAATAGCATTAACTCACTTACAATTTCATTGCCGTCATTTTTTGACGGGCAATTCGCTAGTATATATATATATAAATAAATATTATGACAAGGATGGCCATTTACCACAGGGATTTTTATAACAAAAAGTTCAACAACACATTTAGATTTAATTGCAGAAGTAGTAATTAACTTTAAGAAAAAGAAAATAAAAATCTACGTTCTTAAACATTCAGGAACTGACTACACCCGGGCAGCTTCTCTGCTCCTGAGAAATAATTCACAAAGAAAAAATGAATCCTTTCATATTACTTCCAGCGTAGGTTAGCAGGGTTTGCCTTTTCTCAGAGTCTTGTGTCTTTTTGGAGAGCAAGCACATCAGTCTCTTGAAGTTGTGGATTGGATACAACACTGTCTCTTGATATTTTGTATAGTGCCGCCTTGTGGACAGGGTACCGGCCCACCCTTCTCTCTGAGTACCCACCCCCAGGGATCCTTGTAACGAGTACCAAGTGTACTCTAAAAGATTAAGTCTTGTGAAGCACAACAGTCTCTTCCCTGGGGGTAACAAAGAAGAAAAGGAGTTTCTGACCTTTCAGTAATGTAGTCAGCCTCGTAGGAGGCTTTAGTCTGCAGCACAGGTCCTCAGCAGATTGGACATGTTTCCAATAGCAGCTTCCTTGGTTTGTCTCTCTCTCTGATTCCAGCACCCACACTTCCTGTGTCTGTCCTCTTACTTTCCCCCAGACTCCATTCCCTGGCTGTTCGTTCCTGGGGCTTTAAACAGTCTGCTTGTTGCTTCAGGTGCAGTTAATTGCTTTAATTCTGTCAGCACTGGACTAACGGACCTGATCAGCCTAGTGCTGACATATCTTCCCTCTTTAATTTTTCCGTGGGTCTGCCTGACTTTGTGACAATATATATACAGTAAATATATATATATATATATATATATATATATATGACACTAATATAGTTGTCAAACACGGGAAGTGAGAAGAAGAGGGAGAAGGAGAGGGAGGGAGAAGGAGAGGGAGGGAGAGAGAGAGAAGGAGAGGGAGGGAGAGAGAGAGAAAGAGGGAAGTAGAGAGAAGGAAGTAGGTGAGAGACAGTGAGGAGAGGGAGGGGAGAGAGAGAGGGTGAGAAGGAGAGCAAGAGAGAGAGAGAATGAGAGGAGAGAGACAGATGGAGGGAGAGAGAATTGCATGGCAAAGGGAAAGGGTGGGAGAGAGAAGGAAAGGGAGGGAGAAAGAAGGAGGGAATGAGAGAGAAGGAAGGAGGGGGAGAGAGAGTGAGAAGGAGAGGGAGAGAGAGAGAGAGAAGAAGGGAGGGAGAGATAGAAGGAGGGAGGTAGAGAAGCAGAGAGAGGGTTCACAGAAAGAGAGCGAGTAGGCACAGAGAGAGGGAGAGGGCACAGAGAGAGAGGGCGCAGAGAGAGAGGGAGGACGGACAGAGAGAGATAGGGTACATAGAGAGAGGGCACACAAAAAGACAAAACACAATTTTTAATATAATATTATACCGTCATTTTTGACGGGCAAGTGACTAGTATATATATAAAGAACATTTTTTGGACCCCCCATCCCTACATAGCACCCAGTCCTTGTCAGCAGCTATCCTCTCTCGAAATCCATCCGCACACAGCATTCAACCCCTCTCAGCACCCACCTCATATAGCACCCATCCCTCTCTCCTTTGCTCCCCCCTCACAGGACACATCTACCCTGTACTTTTTTCTCTCACCTCTTCCCTGATACACATCCCCAGCATGAACTGCTCCACACTACCCAGGGGGTTGTACGGCCAAGGAGGCCCAGGGGGGCCCAGGAGTGGCCATTGTGAATTGCGCCTTGGAGGGGAGCACAGGGGGCCCCTACACTACAGAAAAAAAAATGACATAAAAAAAAATACACAGAACTGCCCCCTCCCAAGAGGAGGGCCCTGGTGCATCACACCATCTGAACCACTGGTAACTCGGCCCCTGATTATAATCCCTCCAATCACATTATGTTAAAAATACTTGCAACACAATCAACATCTGAAATACATTATTCTCATTTGGATCCAAACCTGGATGTGAAGTTTTCTTATTAAAACTGCAATCAAATGCAATCCCTCTCCTCAGGAGCAGCTAATTCTGTGCATTTTGATTAATCCCAAGAAACCACAGCTCTACATTTCACAAACTCCCTCCATTCCTCCCCTCCTAATATTATTTTGTAGAATCATTACTGAAATTGCTGTGCAGTATCTAAAGTTTGCCAGAAGCATCCATGCTAAGATTGATTTGACGGCCTCCTAAACAGGGTGTCTAATCACCCACCATTGATTTGTTGAGTTGGCTTCCTCCACAAGTCCTCTGCCTATAATAGAAATGTCAGGATGGGCTCTAAGTGCAGGTACAGACATAGCAAACAGTGCCCTGTAGTACAATAAAGCACTAAATAAAGACACTACATCACTGCAGCTAATTTGATATGATTTGGTGCAGTGTTTAAATCACAGGAATAGTACAAATACACCTCACTTATCTATCACCCAGACAGTTGTACCAGTATGTTGCACAGCATTTCGGATATTCCCTGAAAAAAAGTAATTTGTTGTTGAGTCCCTCTCCTATGGCAAGGGGTTTTGAGTCCATGGTTCTCCAGCAATGTAAATGCCGTCAAGGACAAGGATGTGGGCAAAATCAGTGCATGGACAAAGATGCTGCTTAATGGCTATGGGTCATGATCTGAATGAAGGGCTTGTTTTAGTGGCTATGGGCCAAGTCTGCAAAGGAGGGTTTGATGAAATTGCTTGATCGAATCCTTCTCTGAATTGGTAGCTGTTGGTTGGCTGCTACTACTTGACTTTGCAGCCTGCTTAGTGGGCTAGAGAGGGACACTGCTTAGTAGATATGAGCCTGCAGTAAGGGCTTGTTGAAAGCCGCATAGTAATGAAAAAGGCTTTACCTTGGACATGAGCAAGGAAGCTGCTTAGTAGATATGGGATAAAAACTGCAATGAGGGCTTGTTGAAAGCTGCATGATGACAAAGGCTTTACCTTGGACATGGACAAGGAATCCTCTTAGTAATTATGTGCCACAAAGTAACAAACATAGGGCTTGTTGAAAGGCTGAGCTATGGCATTCCAGCAATATAAATACCCTCCCTGGCATTAATCAGAATCAGAACTATGGGGCTCATTGAAAGAAACATGGTAATGAAAAAGGTGATAGCTTGGTTATGGGCAAGGTCACTGCTAGGTATATAGGGAACAAAAAGCTGCAAATGTGGGGCTAAGACATGCAGAGGAGCCTCCTTCAAGCACAGACTCAAAAGTGAACTGAGGTGTGGAAGGAAGAGGCGGGCCAGAACAGCTTATGAGACTGGAAGAGAACCCTCCCACAACCCCAAGTTACACCTAGGCATTTATCAGCTCTAAGCATTAACCATGTGCTGTGGATCATTAATGAGTTAATCATTATATTGTTACCCAGCATCAATAACGCACCAAATACTTCCTATATTTTTTATTACATTCGATCATTAAAGGGCCACTGTAACACAGAGCTTCATCTCATTAATTAGATGTTGTCGTTTAATTGTTCAGTTATGTCCTATCATATGGACCACAGCACGCCCGACACACTTGTCAGCCACGGCTCCTCTGAGCTCCATTAAGCTCATGCTCATTGTTTTAATGATATCATCTATCCATCTCTGTCTCTGCCGTCCCGTCTGCCTTTAGTGAATTACTGGTTAGCAATAAATCAATATTTTAAAAAATAAACTCAATGTAGATTTTAAAAATTATATTTTAAGTTTGATCAGATATTTCCTTAGAGGAGTGTTTATCTGTTGTCCAGTTTTTATCTGCCTCCTTCCCAGCAATGGCTATTGCCGGCAAACATGGACCAGTCAGAATACTTTAGGACAGCCTCCTGGGCAGATACTCTTTCACTTACTAGACATTTAATGGGGAGTGGAAAGAAACTGATCGAAGCTTCAGGGCTAGTTTCAAAAGTACATTTTAAATGTATTGATTTTTGCTGCAACTGCTTATTTTCTTATTAATCAGTAGCTAAGGGCTCCATTCAAATTGAGACTAATACCACAGATTCTTGAATATAGCGCCACACGAATATACGGCGAGGGTTACGAATTTGGTAGGTGAATGGGTAAAAAGTCCAAAATGAGAATATAATGCAAAGGTTAAAATGTATGGAATTGTAGACATAGCATGTGCTGAATCCTGTTCCAAAAACACCCTAAATGGTGCATAAATGCTTTAATATTCAATATAACAAGTAAATACAACAGAATATTATGGTTAATGTCACGCTCATAAACATATATAACTAGCGAATTGCCCGTCAAAAAATGACGGCAATCAAATCGTAAGGTAGCTAATGCTGTTTGGTGTGTAATACTAAAATATATAGTAGATGAATAAATGAATATACTTTACCTATTTTGAAGCATTGTGTTGAAGAGCTGACAATCTGTTTTCATATTGCTGCAGCATTAGTGGCGTGTAGCTGCTGTGTAAGCGTGATGAATGCGTGCAGTGTAAGAGTGTGCGTGCGCGAGACGAAACCGTTAGCGTAGTGGTGTACTTCCGCATTGGCGTAAAATGGCGGGTTATCTGTGTTATGGGTGTTTGCGGATTAGCCGTCGGTGCTTCGTGGTGTTTTTCGAGTTTCGGGTGTTGTTTTGCGAGTGTGTTGTGGTGTTTTTTACGTGTTGAGAGTGCTGTAGCCTCGTTTTCGTTTTGTTCGGCGGCCATTTTTTCTCTCGCATATCAAATTTTTTATTGTCCAAACTCGTTTATTTTTATTGAAACGAAGGTGTAAGTTGCATTTTTGAGGTCCTGGATGCTCCCTGTTGCTGTAGGTAAGTTTTTTATGTATGTGCTGTGTGTATGTATTGTGTTTTTAATTTTGTAATGTTCGCGAGTTGCGTCCGAGTGTTGCGAGGCTGTAATGCGTGTGAACGTGTGTGGTATGGTGTTTGCGAGTGTCGTAATGTGTGTGCCGTGTTATTTGCGTTGCAACGTTTATGGCCTCCAGCCCATGATGCCATGTCCCCCCAGGCTAAGCCTTCATGTCCCCCAAGGCCAGGCCTTCATGGGCCCGATCAGACCCATCAGACTACTTACATTCATCGAAGCTGTTCAGAAAATGTGCAGGCAGGGGAGACATGGCGGAGGTGAATTGAGATGCTCCAATTAATGTAAGTAGTCTGATGGGTGTAATGGGGCATGGAGTTCTGCTCCCTCTCTCCAGCGGCGGGGGTATTGTGGGGAGGAGGTGGCTGCAGGGCCTCAGCGTGAGCAACGGGCTGTACGCTGCGAGCAAGGGCCTCAGTTGCTGGGATGGAGCGCCTTCGGCGCTCCATCCCAGCAACTGAGGCCCTTGCCCGCGCCCCTCGCTACGCGAGCCCGCAAGCGTGAGCAACGGCCCGTACGCTCACAACTATATATGTGATGTGATATATATAATGTGTAAATATATATATAATATAATGTGTGTATATATAAATAAATAAATATATTATATAAATATAATGTGTATATATATATATATATATATATATATAATGTGTATATATATATATATATATATATATATATATATGTTGTATAATGTAAATAAGAAGCCATCTAGAGTATATTGATTTCACATAAAAGTCCAGGTCCTCAGAGATAATCCTCCCTACCACAATATTTAAATATATATACATTAAATGTGACACATAAACTTTAAAAAAACAGTTCTATCTTTCCATTTGTTTTTGCAGAGTGAGAGACAGATTTACATACACAGCTATATTATATATTAGACTCGCCCCCTAATGTGCTGAGTGGCTACTGCTTGTGCTGCTGAGCATTCTGGGACTTGAAGTTTTGTGCAGTGAGTTCTGGTACACCCACTTCCGGTTTTTTATTAGCGCGACGCGAGGGGCCGCGGGCTCAGGTAAGTACAGTGATTGAGTATCCAGTTGGTGACCAGGAGGGCCTCAGTTGCTGGCATGGAGCGCCTTCGGCGCTCCATGCCAGCAACTGCGGCCCTCGCAAGCGTGAGCAACGGCTTAAGCAAGCTCGTATGCTCACAACTATATATGTGATATGTACTGTATGCTTGAGACCTCCACTCCCATTCGCTCCCGCCCCCACAGGACGCACAACACACTGCCCGCACCCAAGGGAGTAGGAACAGAAAAAAAATCTGGGGGGATAGATCCATAAGTGACCGAAGATATATATATATATATATATACATATATATATATATATATATATATATATGCATACATACACACAGGTATGCCCTGCTCTTTTTCCTGTAATTCTCGCTTAACGCCAAACCGCGCTGTGTTTGACTACCTATTCCCTGTGTAGCTATTTAAATCCCTGCGTACCACTCTCTGATTCGCCATAGAATTATATGAACGATACGGTGTTAAAATGCCCCGTTTATCGTCATTTTTCACATAGTTCTCCTGCATGAAGAGTATATGTGGAGTGCTAAAAGAGGAATTAATTTATATATATATATATATATATATATATATATATATATATATATATATATATATATAAATACATTTATAAACACATATATGTGATATACAGTATATATATATATATATATATATATATATATATATATTTATATATATACACTTTACTGGCCTCGCGATGAGCGCCTTTGGCCTCTCCCCCATCTACTTGATGGGAGGCGCTCATTGCGAGGATTTGCATCATTTAATTTACAGAACATGCCCACAACTTTGAGGATGTTTTTTTTTTTATTGTGAAGCAAACAACAAATAGAACAAAATAACAGTAAAAGTCAATGTGCATAACTAAGTCAATACTTTGTAGAGCCGCCTTTTGCGGCAATCACAGCTCTAAGTTGCTTTGGATAAGTCTCTATGAGCTTGCCACATCTTACCACTGGGATTTTTGCCCATTCCTCCTTGCAAAACTGCTCCAGCTCCTTCAAGTTGGATGGTTTGCGCTTGTGAACAGCATTTTTTAAGTCTGACCACAGATTTTCTATTGAATTGAGGTCTGGGCTTTGACTAGGCCATTCCAACACATTTACATGTTCCCCCTTAAACCACTCAAGTGTTTCTTTAGCAGTGTGTTTAGGCTCATTGTCCTGCTGGAAGGTGAACCTCCGTCCTAGCCTCAAATCACGCACAGAGTGGTACAGGTTTTGCTCAAGAATATACCTGTATTTAGCACCATCCATCTTTCCCTCAACTCTGACCAGTTTCCCATTTAATTTATTTTTTTATTTAATTGCCGAAAAGTTCAATTTTAGTCTCATCAGACCAGAACACCTTCCTCCACACATTTTGGGAGTCTCCCACATGCCTTTTCGAAGAACTCAAAATGGGCCATTTTGTTTTTTGCTGAAAGTAATGGCTTTCTTCTGGCCACTCTGCCATAAAGCCCAACTCTATGGAGCGTACAGCTCCTTGTCGTCCTATGTACAGATACTCCAGTCTCTGCTATGGAACTCTGCAGCTACCCCAGGGTTACCTTAGGTCTCTGTGCTGCCTCTCAGATTAATGCCCTCCTTGCCCGGTCTGTGAGTTTTGGCGGGCGGGCGGCCGTCTCTTGGCAGGTTTGCTGTTGTGCCATGTTCTTTCCATTTGGTTATGATAGATTTGATGGTGCTCCTGGGGATCATCAAAGATTTGGATTTTTTTTATAACCTAACCGTGACTTGTACTTCTCAAAAACATTTTCCCTTACTTGTTTGGAGAGTTCCTTGGTCTTCATGGCAGTGTTTGGTTAGTGGTGCCTCTTGTTTAGGTGTTGCAGCCTCTGGGGCCTTTCAAAAAAGGTGTGTATATGTAATGATAGATCATGTGACACTTAGATTGCACACAGGTGGACATCATTTCACTAATTATGTGACTTCTGAAGGTAGTTGGTTGCACCATAGTACTGAGATATGGGACATGATACTTACAGATAAGTGACTCTCTCAGTTTGTTGTGACACACATCCCAGGCTATTTGCGTATATTTCATACATTTTGCAAGCAGTGAATTTTCAGTATTCAACAGTTTGGTGCTTACACTTGGCACATCGGTACTCAAAATGTAGAATACTGATTAGGACGGATGTTTATGAATCTATTGTCATAAAATACAGCTCAGCAGGGAAGGTTGTAAAGAGATATAGAGTAACATGTTCTCTGTGCTAAAACAGCCTTTCTTATAAAACTCCAATGCTGCAAATAAAAGGCTGACATTGTACATATATATAGTACAAATATATACAATAAATATAGTACAAAGGTGTACTATAAAACCTTGCTCACGGTTTTATCAATTTCTTCATACAATGACCGTCATATGTAACTCTTATTACCCAAGGAAGGTAAAGATTCACTTCAATGTGGCAGCTATTGCCCAACAGCACTTCTTAACCTTGACCTTAAAATTTGTACTAAACATATAACAAATTGACTAGCACCCCTTCTACACCACCTCATGGCCTCAGACCAGGTGGGATTTACAGTAGACTGTAGTAGAGTAGAGTCTTGATGCAAAAAAATCATTTGATAGAAGCCCCCCTTATTATTATTATTATTATTTACATTTATTTGGAACGCCCTGTTTTGAGTTTAGAATCTTTGGAAAAAGTGTTTTTTTGCAAAGCACTCTACAAAATTGGAAACTCGCTACTTACAATGTAAGGGAGTGGAAGAGGCAGAAACCTTGGCAAGAATAATCAGATGAGGAGTAGAAGGGTCAGGAAGGAAGTGATAGTTTACTTAGGTAGGAAGGTGAAAGGAAGGAAGTTAGGAAGGTTTTTGATTTAGTCGGAGAGATCTGATAAAGTTTGAGGCGAATGGCTCTAGTATGTAATGTTATCGGCCGCTTGTGGTCAGATATTATAATCTGCAGATGGGAATGTCAGGTGAGGGGCCAGGGTTAGGAGATATATGTCCAGAAGCCAGCAGAAGAAGAAAAGATATAGGGCCTCATTCTAATTGGGGCCGTAAAATGGCCACAAGTCTGCGATTCCTTGTGGCCGGCTTAGGGCCCAGTATAGCACAACGCTGGTATTCACATGGGCAGCGCCGCAAGGAGATCCCTCTTACGGCCGATCCCAAACCATGCAATCAGCCATAGGCACTTCCACGCTTTAAGGGACAACATTCTCAAGCTGGCACATCGCCACAAACAATACTTGATTTCACATTTAAGTTATGTCCAAAGTCTGAAGGGCTTGAATAACGAGTTATGGGCTTGGCGGTTATTCAAGCCCATCGGACTGTGGACATAAATTAAACGTGAACTCAAGTATTGTATTGTGGCGATGTGCCAGCTTGTGAATGTTGTCCCTTTAATCCTCATGTCACCCGTTGTGTACCCTATCATTTACAGTGCTTTACAGTGCTGTCTTGCATTTATATTTGCATTTACAGTGTTCCAAGAATGTGGGCTTGAACCACTAGTCACGGCCTTCCGGCCGCAAATAACGAGTCACAGGCTTGGAGGTCATTCAACGCCGTAGGCCTTACTGTCAAAACGTAGCACTTCATAAGCGAATAAAAAAGCCATACTGTACTTTTATTAAAAGAGAAAGTGATGTTAGGTCTTAGAATTAATAGTACAACATTCTCAAACTCGCTAATCGGCAGTAATAACCACTTTATTTCATGTTAAATGAAGTTTGACAGGCTTCAACCTCCAAGCCCGGAGGATGGATTCAAACGTCATAGGGACTTGGAGGTTGAAGCCCGTCGGACTTTATGATGAAAATGTAACATTAAATAAACTTTTTTTATTTGCCAATTTGAGAGTAGGGGAATGTTGTGCTATTAATTCTAAGCCCTAAAATCCCTTTCACTTCTAATAAAAGTACAGCATGTCTTTTATATATTGCTTAATTGGTGCTACATTTTGTAAGTAAGAGCGTTGCGCGGCCTGTTTGGTGTATGAAAGCTGTGGCTTGGTTTAAGCGATTTACGGGCTTGATGGAATGGTGAGCGAAGCATTAGAATAGCGATTCGGGCTTTCTTGCGGCCGCGTTAGATCAAATGCTTTGACGGAAGTGAGCTGCGATTGATCAAATCGCAAGGGATTGCAGCTTGACAGCCGTAAGCCGCCGGAGGCACCAAATAGAATAGCTAAGTAGCTTGCAGCCTCCCCTTGCGGCTACTTATTTGAAAAATGTAGGATTAGAATGAGGCCCATAAAAAGGAAATGGGAATGAGACTTGCAGACGTGTATCTGTTTATGAGCATTAGAAGAGGGATGAGATGCAAAAAAGAGGAGCGTAAAGCATGGAAGGTGAGATGGTTATATTGGAGACATGATGTGGAAAGGCTGAGAAGAAGAGCCTGAGGAGGATATGAGGGCAGGAGGATATGAGGAAGGAGATGGAACAAGGAGACATTGTGTACAGGATTAAATAGGAATAGTTGGCAAGTGTGACTCTATTAATTAAGGGTAAACAGGGACGGGTGGGTGAGGGGCAGTGAGGGAGGGGATTGCTGCTGGGAGCTCAGTAGGTGGGTCTGGGAATGAGCTTCCTGTAAGACAGACAGCAATAGTTTAGAAACCACAGGACGCAGAGAGGGGAGAGAGATGGGGGGAGAGAGGGGAGGAGACAGTGTTTTAAGAGTTATACTAGGACAATATACAGGGGTTTAACTGGGACTGAGCATGAGCACGAGATTTTAAGATAAAGAGACTATGTCTTAAAATATCATAACAGTAATATTAACAATCCATGTGAGTTTAGAATAGCATCTGATAAAGGTGCTCTTCCTTTGAAATACCTGGTTGTTATTTGCTAATGGTGCTGGGAGCTCAGTTGGTGGGTCTGGGAGTGAGTTTCCTGGTTGTTGTTTGCAGATTGTGCTGGGAGCTCAGTAGGTGGGTCTGGGAGTGAGCTTCCAGGTTGTTGTTTGCAGATGGTGCTGGGAGCTCAGTCGGTGGGTCTGGGAGTGAGCTTCCTGGTTGTTGTTTGCAGATTGTGCTAGGAGCTCAGTCAGTGGGCCTGGGAGTGAGCTTCCTGGTTGTTGTTTGCAGATGGTGCTGGGAGTTCAGTAGGTGGGTCTGGAAGTGAGCTTCCTGGTTGTTGTTTGCAGATGGTGCTGAGAGCTCAGTAGGTGGGTCTGGAAGTGAGCTTCCTGGTTGTTGTTTGCAGATGGTGCTGAGAGCTCAGTAGGTGGGTCTGGAAGTGAGCTTCCTGGTTGTTGTTTGCAGATTGTGCTGGGAGCTCAGTAGGTGGGTCTGGGAGTGAGCTTCCTGGTTGTTGTTTGCAGATTGAGCTGGGAGCATAGTCGGTGGGTCTGGGAGTGAGCTTCCTGGTTGTTGTTTGCAGATGGTGCTGGGAGCTCAGTCGGTGGACCTGGGAGTGAGCTTCCTGGTTGTTGTTTGCAGATTGAGCTGGGAGCATAGACGGTGGGTCTGGGAGTGAGCTTCCTGGTTGTTGTTTGCAGATGGTGCTGGGAGCTCAGTCGGTGGGTCTGGGAGTGAGCTTCCTGATTGTTGTTTGCAGATGGTGCTGGGAGCTCAGTCGGTGGGTCTGGGAGTGAGCTTCCTGGTTGTTGTTTGCAGATTGTGCTGGGAGCTCAGTAGGTGGGTCTGGGAGTGAGCTTCCTGGTTGTTGTTTGCAGATGGTGCTGGGAGCTCAGTCGGTGGGTCTGGGAGTGAGCTTCCTGGTTGTTGTTTGCAGATTGTGCTGGGAGCTCAGTAGGTGGGTCTGGGAGTGAGCTTCCTGGTTGTTGTTTGCAGATGGTGCTGGGAGCTCAGTCGGTGGGTCTGGGAGTGAGCTTCCTGGTTGTTGTTTGCAGATGGTGCTGGGAGCTCAGTCGGTGGGTCTGGGAGTGAGCTTCCTGGTTGTTGTTTGCAGATTGTGCTGGGAGCTCAGTCGGTGGGTCTGGGAGTGAGCTTCCTAGTTGTTGTTTGCAGATTGTGCTGGGAGCTCAGTCAGTGGGTCGGGGAGTGACCCACCCTTGGAGATATTTGTCAGCAACTATCACCAGCTTTAGACCGAGGGGTCCAATTCTTCATAGTATACTAGCCTTAAATCAAACTCCCTCCCTATCATTTCATCTCCCTTTTGAGGAAAATAAATCCTATCCCAATAAAAAACATTATTATGAAGGCCAGAGTCCCACAAAATAGCCACGTCATTAAACTCATTATGCACAACACTTATTTCACTCTCCTGTACCTCACCCATACCCTTTAGAATGTAAGTTTGCTAGTTTTTTATCTTGTTTGCTTTAGGGAAAGCATTGTGTATGTTTGACTGAAAGCTCAATAACAGGACCCTGCATTAATTTGCATTGTGTTCAAATTGTTTTTGTACTTAACCCCTGTATAGCTTTATTTTACAAACAAAAGATAATAATAATAATAATAATAATGGGCCCTATTCTATTGACAAATTCTTAAATGTATACATACTTAAAGCTGCTCTGAAAATTGCTACTTGCAATCGGATCACGAGTTACCATCACTACAGGTCAGCCAAAACCACAAAACCGAATATTACCAGCACAAAATGTATATTCTATAAGACTCGTAGCTCCAACTCACAATTAAAGTCTGACCCGCAATTGAAAAAAGTATCATGTTTCTGTCAAAAATATTACAAGTACTATATAGGACTGGCAAGGGCTTTTTCAAACACTTATTAAAGTTGTAACCACACAATATTGTACTTTAAAAGCATGGGAAGGCATGGAAACACATTAAAATTAATTGCACAACAGTCTCAAACCCAATTAAAAAATATTACTTTTAAAAGTTATTTCTGAGTAATATTGATCTTAGGACTCAAGGGGTTAATACATATCATGAAACCCACATGAACTATAACAGGTGCTCTTATGAATTTTATAGATTGCTTGACTGTGAGCGTGATCGGCAAATATTACAGATTGGTACTAATTAATTCTTAGTCCCAGATTGCAGATTACATCTAACTTCCATGTTTTACTGACATCATGATGACGGTCTCATATACTATTGGCTGTGTCTAAGAAGTAATTTACGGGCTTGCTTAAATATTGTCAGATTATATGATCATGCCCCCTGAAACCAGACTTAAAAAGGCAGGGTTTACAAGTTTAGCCTTGCGGTCGGAAAGTGTGAGCGATAGTCAATAAAATACAGCTAAACATTTATTAAAAAAACACCCACAGTCAAATTTATGAGTTCAAGGTATTTGCGAGCAGCTAATAGAATATGGCCCAATGTTCGCGGACAAGGTACTGGTCACTTTACATTACCACTCTGCAAGCCTACAATTGCTTCAAAATGAATATAGCCTTGACTCTAATGTCAAATCATTTGACTGGTTTTACCTGAAAGTCTCACGTCTCTACGTTTTCCCTTGTTATCTAAAACACTCAAACAATATCCCCCTCAACCAAATTTAAAATTAACCTATCCTCTATAGTAAAGCTGACTGTTTAACAACCACTCCTTCCCAACTCTTCTTGCTGATATTTTCAAAAATGTACATTTCCTAACTAGCTGACATACTCGTTAAAAATAAGTTTCCCTTATGGGATAGTTTCTCTTAGAAATTCCCATATCTTAACTCGCATTTTCCTATACCTTCAACTAAGAAACTTCAACACTTATTCCATTGTTTTTCCAAAAACAATAAATCATTCGCGCGGGACTACATAATTTGAAATTCTTTCCTAAAGGGCACCTCACACTGATAAAGCTCTGACATCCAAACTTTTTGAATGGTTAAGGCCAGATAATATATACAAAATTGGGAGGAGTACTTTTTCCTGGTGCCTAACACTAATTTACATATGAAAAACCAAAATGGGGAAAAATAACAAAATCTTTTATTTAATTTAACGTAGAACAGCTGTGATTTAAAAGCATTACAATCAAGGTTAAAAACAACTAAATGTGAACCTCTTTATGTTTTTCCACTAGGGAATTCGTATCGACAAGGCACTAGTTCAAGAGCATAGCTTCAGCTAATGTCCCACTTTTGTCTTATCCCTATATATCCACATAAAACATAAAGGGAATCACATTTAGTTGTTTTTAACCTTGATTTTAATGCTTTTAAATTGCAGCTGTCCTATGTTAAATTAAATAAAAGATTTTAAATAAAGATTTTGTTATTTTTCCCCATTGTTTTGATTTTCATGGTTAAGGCCAGAGACACATTTAGTAAACTAATTTATTTTCATGCTTGGAAAGCGGAAATGGGGGAATCTATTGAATGGCAGGAAGTGCAGGATGCCCTAGATCAATCTCCATCAATAGAGTAATTAAAGAAAACAGTTATAAATTACTGACTCAATAGTGTTGTTATTTAATTTTTCTGTCATGTCCAACTCTCTTTGACCCTAGGGACGCAGCACGCCAGCCACATTTTGTGTCTAGTTGTGCTTATCCATAAGGTTTTCTTGGCGAAAATACTGGAGTGGACTGCGATTTGTCTGACCTCTCCGATATGACCTGCCCATCTTGGGTGACCCTACATAATATAGGTCACAGATTTACTGAAGTACACAAGCCCCCTCACCACGACAAGGTAGTGTTCCAGAAGGGGACTCAATGGTAGATGACCCCTTATAAACTTCACAAAGTCTTTCCGTCAACATCCCCTTTCTGTTGGATGCAATCCAAAGGTATCTGCACTATCTTACATGACTCTCCTGTTTTCCTTGCCTATAGACAAGAACTCTAAACACACACAAAGATCGATACATGATATTCTTACAGCTACAAGATTTCAGAACCTTTCTTCCACAAATTCTCCTGGTATTCATCCACTTTCTTTTTTAACTTTTTTCTTTTTTCTCTTTTTGTCCTTTTATCTATGTCTACAATGTTTAATTTATCATATTCATTTCAGTTTCAGCTTCAAAAAAATAAATCTTGCGAATGGGCTATGTGCCCAATTCTTCGGAAGAATATTCTCTTTTAATGTTTTCATATCATACGGTAGCTTTCAAAAGATGATGTCCACTTATACACTCACTCTTGATTGTGGATATTTAATTCATATGCTCATTCTTATGTACTGACTGATTTTTCTTTTGATCTCTATATAAAATTGAAAAATTAAGATTTTTTTAAAAGAATCTGAGAATCAGTGTCCAAACCTAGAAAGCAGTTTTTGCAGATGCTGTTTGACTTGCTAGTAAAGATTTAGCTGTAATCAACCTTAGAAATTCCAATTATTTTATAACAATAAAAAAACTGATTCAAATATGAATAAAATGCCATTGTAAGTTATTAAAAATGTTTAGAATTAAAGAACAGCATCAATTTACATGTATTTTTAAAATTTTATATTAAATTTGGCTGTCGCTCACTAGGGCCCTCATTCAATTGCAATTTGACCAATCGAATAGGGCTCTAAATAAGCATATAACATATATTTTTTAAAGAAGTTTTTAGTTAGTGAACATCTATCCAAAAGCAAGGTTTTCACTAACTAAAAAATTATTAAAAAAATATATGCTATGTGCTTATTTAGAGCCTTATTCAATTGGCCAAATCACAATTGAATGAGGCCCTAGTTCCTTTCACCTTTTGTTATCAGTATTTAACTGACTATTTATTGGACTAATGGCTTGTCAATTACTGGACTAACGGCTTTCCTTTTGCATATAGTTCCTTTGGTATCAGTGGAATTCGAATGTTCACAGACGGACATCTCTGAACCCATTAAGCCAATAATTGGTACTGAAAAGTAGGCCAGTATGCTGGGAACATCTTTAGAACTGACTGACAGACAACATTTAGTAAATTCAAAGCTGATTTTCTATTACTATTACAACTATAATGACATTTTTGTATATTCCAACTGCAAACATATTTTTACTTGTATTATATTATCCTACCATAACTGGGACCTCGCTCTCGCTTGTTAAAGATTCACTGGGGTAATAAAATAATATCTATGCAAATAAGGTGTAAATTAAACACTTAAATACACTGGAAAAAATGTACTTTAAAACTTGAACTACTTGCCTGTAAGGGGTTATCTTTCTGCCCCTTACAGCTGCCTAGCATTGGGTACATAGTGGGAACAGAATGCCATGCTGCCTTTGGTTGCATCTTTAGATGCACTGCAGCCCTTTTGTGCACTCTGATTTACATCATTTTCTCTCAATGTTAGTTTTGCCATTTCCATATGTATCTAGTTCACTACAGAGGAGAGGATGAGAGTCGCAGATCCTCCAGGAATAACCTAGCTCCGAGTCAGGATTCAGGGAACATCTGTCGCTTCCATATATAGAGCAGCAATCTGCCACTTACAACTCCTTGCAGACATTTAAAAGAGAATGGTTAAAATGCTGGAAAAGTATTTTTAAATGGAAAATTAGTGATATACAGCTCCTTAATCTTATGTATTATCCTGCAGTGTTTAAACACCCATTCTTTAAAGGGCCACTGTAGTTAAAGAAAAAAGTCACTTGTTTGTCAAGGTAATTGCATTTAGGAGGGTAAAATTAATGAATTTCTGGAGAGCATTTCTGGAGAGCAACCGTTGCATTGAATGATGCAAGGGACCTGCTTCTGGGCTAGTAAGGAGGGAGGGGTGTGGTGTTAGTATCAGTCTTATCCTATAAAAAATAAAGGTTCTGGATATTTGAGCTTCAGCCTCATGATCAAAGGCTTCAATTCTCCAGCACTCAGCCTTCTTTATGGTCCAGCTCTCACATCCGTATGTTACTACTGGGAATATCAAAGGTCTAACTATACGGACCTTTGTTGATCATTCAATATCTTTACTTTTTACTATCTTGTTCAGACTTGCCATAGCTTTCCTCCCAAGAAGCAAACTTATTTTACTCTCATGGCTTCAGCTGCCATCTGCTGAGATCTTTGAGCCCAGGAAAATAAAATCAGTCACTACCTCCACTTCTTCCCCGTCTTTTTGCCAGGAACTGAGGTTTGTATTCTGAGCTATATTCTTTTAAAGTCACCTTAGAAAGCCGACACTTGTCCAAATGTTCTGTTGTACATTTAAAAGGGCAAGTTTTCAACATTACAACTGGAAAATAAATGATATTAATTGAGCATAATTAACTTTAAAACAACAGACAGTCAGATAAGAGCAATGAGCCTCATTCAATTGAGGCTTCGGGAGATCCGGGCGTCGGAAATGGAGCCCATATGTTATTTTGCTATTCAATTGGCGTCTTTTTGCGAGCTTTTATCGAGTTACGGGCCCCGGCCTCCGATTTATTTCGATTCATTGCGATGGTTCCCATCGCAAGTCAATGCCCCTCCAAGCCTTTGATCTTTCATGACTGGAAGAGTTCCGATCGATAAAATCTCAAATTGATTTTAATTGCTTCGATTCCCCCTCGCTAACCACCCCTCCAAGGCCGCAAATGGCAAAAGTCAAACCACAAGTTGCGGGTGCCAAGGAGGACTCGCAAAGGGCTTAATAAAAGGTCCGGAGCACTTTAAATGCACATATACACACTACTGTACTGGAGAGCCTTTTAAATGTGTTTTCTTATCTGATTCACATTAAAACCAATGGGAATAAAAAGACAATCTGTTGCAGTTGTGACATCCACACGTGCTTGTGCATTAATTACTATAGTCTAAAATTAATTATCCTTAATCCACATTGCACAGGGAATTCATTCCTCTATTCACATACATTGTTTTATTTGATTTTATTTACAATTCCCCCTAGCCTTTGTTTTCTGTTGTGTGTTTCAGTGGTGTAAAGGCGTTATTTGTAACATCTATTTGTAACATCTTGGCCTCTATTTAATTGAGAAATTGCTGGTTACTGGAGCCCATAATGTGGCCCGTAAACTAATTTGCTATTCAATTAGCGTCTTTTAGCGACCTGCAAACGATCTACGGGTTAGAGGCTTAAAATTGTAACTTAGAACCCATCTAAGCCTTTGATCTGTCAAGCCCGCAAAAGTTACAATTGCGAAAATCGCAAATCGCTATTCAATTGCTACAATTCCTCAAGCCCGCAAATATTTTCACACCCGTAAATGGCAAATGTAGAAGAAAATACTACGAGTATGAGATATGACTGGCAAGGTGGGTTAAACACCTGATCGTAGCACTGTAAATGCAAATAAAAAAATCAATACTGCAGTGGAAATAATGGGGAAAGCAATGAAGATGTTAGAATTAATTGCACAAAAGTCTCAAGCTTGCAAATCTGCATTAGAGGATATGGGACCTCTAAATGCTAATTGATTGACGTTTAACCTCCATGTTTTACTGATGTCACGATGACGGGCTCATTTACTATTTGCTGTTTCTAAATCGCTAGTTAAGGCCTTGCTTGACTGATCATGATCACGCTCTGAAAAGCTACATACGATTGCATGGTTTACGGTTTTGGCTTTTGGCCTGTAAATAGTGGGCTTGTTCAATTGAAGCGCTCTGTAATTGTAGCAAATTTCAAGGCCGCAGACATATGGCCTGTATAATGTAATCTGCAGGCTTGCAATTGAATAAGTCCCCTAATCAATACTGATTCAACTTGAAACAAGAGGTGCAATAAAATTTGTTATCACTGTATACTGTACAGAGTGATATTATTACAGTAATATAATGTATCTGTGTTACTGGACATTCAGTGCTACTCCAAAAAGAGTTCAACATTGACCATCCTGTCATGATCTACTGCTTGGTTGGGCTTGGAAAGAACCTAGTTCAGGCCTACCCTGTTGATTAGTGGGTTCTGTTGATATCCCTGATAGCAGGAATTGGGTCAGAACCTTTCAGGAGTACCAAGGTTACCACAGACAAGCTGGCTGTAACTATTTCCCCAAGCAGAATCAGCAGTCATAATCACAGGCAATGATTATTTCCCCAGGATGACACTCACACATAGATTATGTAAGCACAAACTGGAACTCCTTTATTGGCAAAACACAACATATTTATAGGCACAGTAAAACATTAACATAACTGGGGGGGGGGGGAGTGAACACTTCGAATCATAGGGTGAAGTTCAGTCACAGGGCCATATCCAATTGTAATCATTACTAAGGCTCAAATATCACCTCCCCCACTCTCTTTCTTCCTTACTGACCACCTGGACATTCCCTTGACTGTGAGGAGTTATTAACACACTAGTGTCACTATCCAGCTTCCTTTTGCCAGGAAAGCTCCAAAGCACGGGATTTATATTTTAAATCTCCTCTGCAGACTCCTCAACTGGGTACCCCTCAACTTATTGCCCCCTTCCCTGGGAGTCCCACATGACGTCCTTTATTAAAAAAAACAGGGAAAATCCAGCATTTCAAGACTAAACATGAAATATACAAAGTTCACATGGACACAATAACATCATCCCTGGTAAAACCAAATAGTCCAAGATAGTTAGCTCTTTGGAAAAGTTGTTACAAACATAGGGAAACCATTACAAAACACAACAAAATAGCATTGCACACATGATAACCCTATCAAACCATATAAACCATAACGGCTGCAACTGTCCCCCCCCCCCCCCCAGCTTCTCTCATCTTCTAGTGTGGTGGTATAGGGAAGTAACAACCACAGACTTAATCACTAATTTACCCTCTTCTCATATCAATTTCATGCCAATCCCTTGTTTCTCTCTTTTAATTCCTTCACCTTTAATTTCATTATTCCTTTAGTCTGTAAACTTGCAAACGTTTGGTCTGGCAAAGGACTAGTAATTGAGGTTGAAAAAAGACTTTCAGTCTATCAAGTTCAACCTTTTAAGATCTCCTCTGATCTGCAATATGCGGATTAGTTGTTAATTTATTGGCTCCTGCCATTCCTCGCAGGTTCATAATCTTTTTAGGAACTAAGACAAAATATCTGTCATCCTCAAAGCAACATTTAAATCAATATTTAAAAATGAAAGTCTGCAATTAGTTATTTTAAACTGTGTAAAAGCATTATTCACATTATCAAGTTCTTCAGATTAACATATTATAAATATAACATGTCAGTATTATTGTCCATCTTAGTGCTCATTAAATAGGGGTTTGTTTGTTTATTTAATAACCAATTAGCAATAAAATCAGTACTGGAATAAACAATACATATGTATTTCAGAATTATGCACTTCATTAGAAAGAGATGTCAGTGTTTGTTTTGTGGGTGGATCAGAAAGATTGACTAACAGGTAAAAAATGCAAAATTCAATGTAAGATAAAGCATTTTATTAAATAACATTCAACTGATAAATTGCTTGGCCCTCATTCAATTGCAATTTGGCCAATTGAATAGGGGTCTAAATAAGCACATAACATATTTTTTTAAAGAAGTTTTTACTTAGTAAACATCTATCCAAAAGCAAGGTTTTCACTAACTAAAAACGTATTTAAAAAAATATGTTATGTGCTTATTTAGAGCCCTATTCAATTGGCCAAATCGCAATTGAATGAGGGCCCTTGTGTTTATCTATAGTTTTGAATGATAGCAACTACACAGTGTCCCTTTAATGTTAGTTCTTTAATCTCCAGATCAGTTCTTTTTCATGCAAAAACATAATTTCTAATGCTTCTAATGTGTTTTTCTTTAATACATGATAGGAAATGTGTGAGGTAAGTATCTCTTTTTTACATGCGCCCGGAGTATTCACTGAGAATTCATTATAATTCAGTAAAGGAGAATTTTTCTCATATTTCCCCTCAGTATGACATCCTCTGGTTTTAGAGCATGACCTCTTGTTCTAGACGTAGTTTCTCTTTGTAAAATGCTACCCTGCTGTCTATTATTTCATCTTTTGATGTCTTTGTAACAAATGAATAAAGAAACGAGAACTGAAAGGTTCAATGTAACATGAGAGTGTAAAGTGTAAATGCTTAAAGGCAAATGGAAGCAGCTTTAAGTTCCCATTTACAACACAATGCAATGATATAAAATGTATCTATCTATCTATCTATCTATCTATCTATCTATCATATATATATATATATCAGTGGCGGCTGGTGACTTTTCAAGTTGGAGGGGCGACAGGGCGAAACATAGCCACTCCCCCTTTTCAAACCACACCCATTTTTATAACTCCTCCCCCTGACGTCATAATGACCTTTATAAGCCCCGCCTAATGACCTTATGCTTGTAAAGCCCATTGAAATACATGATCTGCAATGCAGAAATGTCAAGAAGTAAAGTAACAATGTGTTAAATTCATTGGTATACAATATAGATTGAAAAAACTCATGTGACAAGACTACAGCAATATCATAATTGCACCTATACGTATTAACAGAAAAATTAAAGGAGTGACACCTACCATTAGTCGGCTCTTCTTCTCAGGGTATTCACGTTCATTAAGTTGACCAATGAGTAGAAACAAATCTGCAGCCACATAGGGTTTGCACCTGGGGTTGAAAGAAAACAAGCAAATCAATCATACCATTCAAGAACAAAACCATACTTAAAAAACATTAAACGACCAAGTGGAACCATATAGGCCCCAAACATACCTTAGAAGACCAAGTGTGACTATATAGGCCCCAAACATACCTTAGAAGACCAAGTGTGACTATATAAGCCCCAAACATACCTTAGAAGACCAAGTGTGACCATAGGCCCCAAACATACCTTAGAAGACCAAGTGGAACTATATAGGCCCCAAACATACCTTAGAAGACCAAGTGTGACCATATAGGCCTCAAACATACCTTAGAAGACCAAGTGTGACCATAGGCCCCAAACATACCTTAGAAGACCAAGTGGGACCATATAGGCCTCAAACATACCTTAGAAGACCAAGTGTGACCATATAGGCTTCAAACATACCTTAGAAGACCAAGTGTGACCATAGGCCCCAAACATACCTTAGAAGACCAAGTGGGACCATATAGGCCTCAAACATACCTTAGAAGACCAATCAGCACTGCATAGGCCCAAACCAGTGGATCTTGGGATTCAAGAAAACAACAACATTTCACTTCTGTTTAGACAACACAATAATCAATGTCAAACAAACACGTTGAATTAGCATATGGATAACCATATGAGCAGTAACGCCACGCCAAGGCTTCAACAATTGTTACTGACCATTCACACACCTTTCATAGCTCCTTCAATATGCACACCCACACACCATTCATACTTTACTTACCACTAGTTATTTTTGGTAGTGAGGTGGTGCCATTTCTGAGAACTTTACGTACCCTTGAAGGTGCCTCCAATTCCTTCAAACCAATGCATTTAACCGCTACAGGACCATGGTGCTTTTTAATTACTTTTTTGATCCTCTTCAATGTGGAGAAGCATCTTTCTGGTTCTTTAGTAGTCTTCGTTGTTGTAAGCAGGATTCCTTATAGCTTCACTCACTTCCTTTAAATTATGTAGATTAAATTGATGCTAAAGTTGCTGCAGCAACAGCACTTGTACAGACATGGAATTCTTGCTTCCTGTACACAAGTGACAGCTACCCTTGGAAGTGCCTCCAATTCCTTCAAACCACGCCAAGGCTTCAACAATTGTTACTGACCATGCACACACCTTTCATAGCTCCTTCCATATGCACACCCACACACCGTTCATACTTTACTTACCACTAGTTATGTTTGGTAGTGTGAGGTGGTGCTGCTTAACGCAGTTTATCTTTGCACACCTTGGGGGTATGCATTCTTCTTTGCTTCAATCACTTGTATTTTAATTTTGCACTGCGATCTTTCAAAGAAGAAAACTTCTCAATGGTTTTTTCATTGAAGTCTGGGATCTCGGAAATCAGTTGCTTTTCCATTGAGAGCATCGCCAATGCATTCAACCGCTCCAGGGACATGGTGCTTCTTAAAAAGGTTTTTATCCTCTTCAATGTTGAGAAGCATCTTTCTGATTCTGCAGTAGTCATTGGTGTTGTAATCAGGATTCTTAATAATTTTACTGTCTCTGTGAAATCATTCTGCAGATTAAATTGATGGAAAAGTTTGTGCAGAGCAACAGCACTTGTACAAGTATGAAACTCTGTCTTCCCATACAGAAGTGACAGCTCAGTGCGTAATTGTTCCTTCTTCAGTATTGGATATGCTTGCACGGTGTCTTCCAGAGCTTGGGTTGGAAAGCAAGTGTCATGGGTTTTATACAAGTCACTTTGAACAAGTTTGGCACTGACTAGGTGATTTGAAAATGAAAAACGTTCTTTTGCATGAACCACCACTATGTCACATACCTCTCTTGAAAGTTGTCTCAAGGTTGAGATCTCCGCACTCCGTCTGTTGACTGTTAGATCGCTCGGCAAACTTGCTTCTATCTCTTCCACAGAATTACGGATTTTCTGGATGCTGGCGACAAAGTCTTCTGTGACTTTTTTGATATAAACAGTATCCGTGTCTCGCTTCTGAAGCTGACTATAGAGGATGTCAACATGTGGCATTATTAAATGAAATAATTTAAGGAAGTAAAGGAACTCCCTGTCTTCCAGCATTCCAATGAAACCTGCGGCTTCCCGTATAGATGTTGGATCAAAGTTTAGACATGCTTCAATTGTCTGGAAACACTCAAGTAGCGCATCTCTGTTCTCGTAGATCACGTTCACGGTCCTAACGTTGAAGTTCCATCGTGTTGGTGCACCTCTTGGAAGTCTTCTACCAACTACCTCATCCAGAACTCCAGTCCTTTTTGGAGAGAGTGAAAAAAAAGATGGTATGCCGCCTATGTTGGAAAAAAAAACTCGAACTCTTCCAATCCTTGAAACTGCTTTCTCCATTATTAGGTTCAGTTGGTGAGCATAGCAATGGACGTAGTGTGCGTTCGGGTACACGTCTTTTATTTTTCTTTGAACTCCTCCTTGATCTCCACGCATCACACTGGCACCATCGTAGCTTTGAGCTATGAGTTTCTTCTTGTCTTCTGGCTCTGGGAGAACAGTATTCAGTGTTTCCAGCACAACAGCAGCAATCGAGTCTGCATCCGTTGATTTCATTTCTGTGAAGCCATCAAATCTTTCCACCACTTGATGCTTCTTGTCAATGTAGCGATAGACTACAACGCACTGTGTCCTAGCGGAAATATCGGTTGTTTCATCCGCTTGGATTGCCACAAACTGGGCTTCTTTAAGCTCTTGGTGAATCACTTCCTTTATAACTTCATGCATGCAGTCCAGTAGCTCATTCTGCACGGTTTTGGAAGTGCCCTTAAACACAGTTGCAGTCTTCAAATGCTGTTCCATTGCACTATCGATACTGCCAACCAAATCCACCAGGCCTCTAAACACTCCTGGATTTAGCGATGTTTCACTCTCGTCGTGTCCTCTTAATGCCAGTTCAAAAGCGCCACAAAAGCGAACACAATCAATTATCTTCGAAAGGATGTACCGGTTCTTAGCCACTTCTTCGTTGTGTTTTTGAATGCTGACTTGGTATCCTTGGTCCAGTTGAACAGCAATGTTCGCCTGTCCAAGCATCTCAAACTTGATCCTGTTATCCAAGTGAGCTTTAGAACTTTTGTGTTTTGCCAATTTGTCAGCTAGATGTTTGACGTCAGTCACTCCAGTTTTGGTCCAAGCAGCGTCACCACCAAATAGGATGCATGGGAAACAATATAAGGACTTCCTAGAAACGCTTCCAGAAAGCCAGTCGTTCTTCTTGTACCATTCAGTATTGAAATTACGGACATATTGCTTCCCTCTATCTCTTGCGATTTGCTGCAGATTTATCTCTGGTTGGTCAGCTCCTAACCGTTTTACTTCCACCTTCTCCTCATAGGTTAGGGTGCCGAAAGGCTTCACAAGTAGAGAGTCAATAGTATTCATTTCTGATATTGATACCAATAAAAGAAAGAGATCACGGTATATTAATTTATATTATGTCACAAAATTACTTTAAAATAACAGTGTGTTGATTTCATTGGTATACATTACAGATTGCAAACCCTAATGTGACAAGACTACATCAACATCAAATTTGCACCTATACACATGGACAGAAAATTAAAGGCAATGATACTCACCAACAGTTGACTCTCCTTCTCGGGGTATTCACGTCCAGTAAGTCAACCAACGAGTCCAAACAAATCTGCTTTCACAGATAGTTTGCACCTGGGGGGTGATAGAAAACAACAAAAAAAACATTAGAAATCTCAAGACCCAAACCGTAACTTTTAAAACCTTAAAAGACCAAGTGTGACCATATAGGCCCCAACTGCACCTTAAAAACCTTAAAAGTCCAAGTGTGACCATATACTCACCAACAGTTGACTCTCCTTCTCGGGGTATTCACGTCCAGTAAGTCAACCAACGAGTCCAAACAAATCTGATTCCACAGATAGTTTGCACCTGGGAAGTTATAGAAAACAAAAAAAAAAACATTAGAACGTTTAAGACCCAAACCGTAACGTTTAAAACCTTAAAAGAGCAAGTGTGACCATATAGGCCCCAACCGCACCTTAAAAACCTAAAATAACAAATTGTGACCATATAGGCCCCAACCGCACCTTAAAAACCTTAAATAACCAATTTTGACCATATAGGCCCCAACCGCACCTTAAAAACCCTAAGTAACAAATTGGGACCATATAGGCCCCAACCGCACCTTAAAAACCTTAAATAACCAATTTTGACCATATAGGCCCCAACCGCACCTTAAAAACCCTAAGTAACAAATTGGGACCATATAGGCCCCAACCGCACCTTAAAAACCTTAAATAACCAATTTTGACCATATAGGCCCCAACCGCACCTTAAAAACCTTAAATAACCAATTTTGACCATATAGGCCCCAACCGCACCTTAAAACCCCTAAGTAACAAATTGGGACCATATAGGCCCCAACCGCACCTTAAAAACCTTAAATAACCAATTTTGACCATATAGGCCACAACCGCACCTTAAAAACCCTAAGTAACAAATTGGGACCATATAGGCCCCAACCGCACCTTAAAAACCTTAAATAACCAATTTTGACCATATAGGCCCCAACCGCACCTTAAAAACCTTAAATAACCAATTTTGACCATATAGGCCCCAACCGCACCTTAAAAACCCTATATAGACCATATAAACCCAAATTGTAAAAAATAAATAAAAAAAATAATATATAAATATATATATATATATATATATATATATATATATATATTGATAGATATATTGATTGATATATATATATATATATATAAAAATTGATATCAATATATCATAATAAATAAATATATATATATATATATATATATATATATAAATTGATATCAATATATCACAATAAATAAATATATATATATATATATATATATATATATATATATATATATCAAATTGATATATATATATATATATATATATATATATATATTTATTGTGATATATTGATATCAATTTTTATATATATATATATATATATCCAAATATATATATATATATACGCATAAAAAATACACATAAATATAAATAAACATATACATACAACAATATATATTAATTGATATTTATTATTTGATTAATTGATGTTCTTTATTACTTGTTATATTATATTGTTCATGCATTTCTATTACACATTATTTGTTATACATATTACAGTGCTATTTTTTGGCTATACATGTTACAGGATATTATCCTGTAACATGTATATCACATAAAATAGCCCTGTAATATGTATAATACATACAGGGTCAAACAAGTTCACACTAACCTTTTTTACCCTTACAGGCTTCCATACCTGCTTGCTGATTTGCTAATTTTTTAAAGACTCTCATTGGTTGAAATCGATGTCAATCAAAAATTTCAGCCAATCAGAGTCCTTCAAAAATTAGTATATATAGCAGACCGTGGGAAAAAAACAATTAATCGCGGGAGGGGCTCCTTGTAGGAGGAGCTCTTTTAGTTTGTTGTTTTTTTTTTTTTTAGAGCGTCGTTTTTTTTTGGTGGAGGCCTCTTTCAATGGGCCAGAATGGATGGATGGACAATGGCTTCAATCAAGATTGGATTATTTGACCATTGGCTTCAATCAACATTGGATTATTTTGACCATTGGCTTCAATCAACATTGGATTATTTTATTTTGACCATTGGCTTCAATCAACATTGGATTATTTTATTTTGACCATTAGCTTCAATCAACATTGGATTATTTTATTTGACCATTGGCTTCAATCAACATTGGATTATTTATTTTTCATGACTATATCCAGAGGACAGAAGGCCAACGCTGGAGGGGTCAATTTTACAGGTAAGTATGTGCTGTTGTTGATTTTATTTTTTATTAATGTTTGTTTAAAGCTGTTTATTTTTGTATAAAATGTGTTGTGTTACTAACTGTACTAACAATGTGTTTGCTTACTGTTTACTTGTAATAATAATGTTTTTACTGTATTTTTTTTTCCCTTCCCTTATTTTTATTTTATCTTTAGAAGTGACAGGCACATATACATCCCTGTTACTTCTAAAAATGGAATAAAAATAGGGGGGGGGGGGGGTAGGTAGTTGGTTCATCCAGGGTGGGGTCGGTCACGCTCAGGCGCCCATCGGTCGCCCATCGGACCGCATAGGCCATGATCAGGGGTGGCACAGGCCTCATGGGGGTGAACATCCACCCCCATGTGGCCTGGTCAACCCCGCTCACTGCCCGAATACCCGGGGTAATCGGGCGGTGCTAGCATAGGCCGCATCGGGGTGGTGGTGATCGGGCCTCGGGGGTGGCATAGGGCGGCGACATGGAGGTCATCAGGGGTGGCACAGGCCTCATCAAGGGGGTGATCCGATCACCCCCATGTGGGCCTGTGCCACCCCGCTCACCACCCGACTACCCCGATCCCGTGATCGGGGTAATCCGGCGGTGGCATGATGGCATAGCTAGGCTAGCATAGGGCAGGCCTGATCGGGGGTGGCACAGGCCACATGGGGGTGATGGCTGGGGTCGTCGGTGGTAGTTGGTGGGTGGCTGGGTAGGTGGCACTGGCAGGCCAGGCAGGCATAGTGGGGGACTGGGGGTAACTGGTCACCCCTAACTTTTATTAGGGGCTACTAGGGGTTTTGGTTTGGCCAGGGGCAGGGGCAGGGCAGGTGCCAGGCAGGTAGACTTACTGTGTTAGGCAGGCAGAGCAGATGTGAGTAGATTCAGCCAGGGAGGTCTCTCAGTCTCAGCGTGACCAGGGTCAGGAAACAGAAAGGGGGAAGGGACAGGCAACTGGTGGTTTTATTGACTGTATCAGTCAATCAAAATGATAACTCAAGGCCCAATTTGCTGGCGGGCGCTCAAGGCTAACGGTCTGGGTGGGTTTAGATTGATCACTTAGTAACTGGACAGCCTTCCATCATTGATTGGTCAATGATGGAAGACTGTCATTTATTAATTGATACATTTATGACCGTCCATGCATATCGTCACTGTGATGGTGGGCGGCATGCATTAACGGTCAGGGGGCCAGGCCAGGACTCATTGAAGAGAGAGAAGAGTCTAAGGTTAGTGTACACAGTATAACTATTGTAATTTGATCACACAGGGTGCAGGCAGGGGGCTATATAGATACACAGCATTAGTTAATGTAGCGCAAGGGTTATTTTAAAGTGACAGTGTCCCTTTACTAACTTTACTTCATTTTTAATACTATTTAGATTTGAAATGATGATGTACACCTTATATTTATTTGTTTTTGGGTTATACTAATACATTGTTGTGTTTTTTTTATTGCAGGGTGAAGAAAATATTTGGGGGGGCGTTTGCCCTGACGCCACCAATGGACGGGCCGCCCCTGATATATATATATATATATATATATATATACACACATATATATATATATATATATATATATATATATATATATATATATTTTCCGTATATATGTATATATATATATATATATATATATATATATATATATATATATATATAAAATTGTGCTCAAAAGTTTGCATACCTGGCACGAATTGTGAAATGTTGGCATTTATTTTGAAAATATGACTGAGCATGCAAAAAAAAAATATTTTATTGATGGATAGTGATCATATGAAGCCATTTATTATCACATAGTTGTTTGGCTCCTTTTTGAATCATAACGACAACATGAATAACCCAAATGGCCCTGTTCAAAAGTTGTCAAACCCTTAGTTCTTAATACTGTGTATTGCCCCCTTTAGCATCAATGACAGTGTGCAGTCTTTTGTAATAGTTGTCTATGAGGCCCCATATACAGTATATATATATATATATATATATATATATATATATATATATATATATATGAATAGCTGCCCATTCGTCTTGGAAAAATGCCTCCAGGTCATGCAAAGTCTTTGGTCGTCTTGCATGAAGCGCACGTTTGAGATCTCCCCAGAGTGGCTTAATGATATTAAGGTCAGGAGACTGTGATGGCCACTCTAGAACTTTCACTTTTTTCTGCTGTAACCCCTGGAGGGTCAACTTGTGCTTAGGGTCATTGTCATGCTGGAAAGTCCAAGAGTGTCCCATTTGCAGCCTTCATGCAGAAGAAAGCAAATTGTCTGCCAGTATTTTCTGACAACATGCTGCATTCATCTTGCCATAAATTTTCACAAGATTACCCGTGGCTTTAGAGCTCACACCTCCCAAAAATCAGTGAGCCACCAACGTGCTTCACAGTGGGGATGGTATTCTTTTCACTATAGGCCCCTCTCCAAACATAGAGCTTATGATTGTGACCATAAAGCTCTATTTTGGTCTCGTCACTCCAAATTACAGTGTAACAGAATCTTTGAGGTGTGTCAGGGTGTTGTCAGACATATTGTAACCAGGCTTTTTGTGGCATTGGCACAGTAAAGGCTTCTTTCTGGCATCTCGACCATGCAGCTAATTTTTGTTTAAGTATCGTCGTATTGTGCTGCTTGAAACAACCACACTGTCGTTTTACAGAGCAGCCTGTATTTCTCCTAAGGTTATCTGTGTTTTTTTTTTTTATATCGAACAATTCTTCTGGGAAATGTGACTTAAATCTACCTGACCTTGGCTTGATATCAAGAGATCTCTGAATTTTCAACTTCTTAATAAGTTATTGAACAGTACTGACTGACTGGCATTTTCAAGGCTTTGGATATTTATATTCTTTTCCATATTTATGAAGTTTCATTACCTTGTTACGTAGGTCTTTTGACAGTTCTTTTCTGCTCCCCATGGCTCAGTATCTATCTTGCTCAGTGCATTCAAGTGAGAGCTAACAAACTCATTGACTATTTATACACAGACACTAATGGCAATTCTGTGTCTGTAACAAGGCCAAACATTCAAGGGTATGTAAACTTTTTTCAGGGCCATTTGGGTTATTTCTGTTATCATTATAATTTAAAATGGAGCCAAACAACTATGTGATAATAAATGGCTTCATATGATCACTATCCTTCAATAAAATAAATCTTTTGCATGATCAGTCATATTTTCAAAATAAATGCCCAAATTTCACAATTTCTGCCAGTGTATGCAAACTTTTGAGCACAACTGTATATTCATATTTACATATATATATATATATATATATATATATATATATATATTTATATAGATAGATAGATAGATAGATAGATGCCCAATTTAACCCTGCTTTAACCCCAAAACTCCTGCCTTCTCTACAGAAATTCTCCCCCAAGTTCGGGGGAGGGGGTCTTTTCGTGCCCGGCGGTCATATCAGGGTCATCAGCAAAAGAATCAGGTACACAAGATCATAGGAGGAGCATAACGGTACAATTTGCTCTTCAGTGGGCTTGAAAAGATGAGAGAGACCAATGCCACCAGCAGATCCAATCCAGTTCTTCAATTCCTTCACACAGGGTAGCATAGCTCAGTTAATAGCTCAGTAGAATAATAAAAAGCCTTCATCTACCATATTCTTCTACGATAGCAGCATCAGCACAGGATGCTAGGTGATTACTATGTTTCCCAAGCATAATATATTTTTTCTTTTACAGCATTTTATACAGGTTTTGCCCCTGGTTCCAATGTATATATATATATATATATATATATATATATATATACAGTGGATATAAAAAGTCTACATACCCCTGTTAAAATGTCAGGTTTCTGTGCTGTAAAAAAATAATAATTTCAGAACCTTTTCCACCTTTAATGTGACCTATAAACTGTACAACTCAATTGAAAAACAAACTGAAATCTTTAAGGTGGAGAGAAGAAAAAAAAAAGAAAATAATGTGGTTGCATAAGTCTGCACACCCTCTTATAACTGGGGATGTAGCTGTGTTCAGAATTAAGCAATCACATTCCAAATTGTGTTAAATAGGAGTCAGCATACACCTGCCATCATTTAAAGTGCCTGATTAACCCCAAATAAAGTTCAGCTGCTCTAGTTTGTCTTTCCTGAAATTTTCTTCGCATCCCACAGCAAAAGACATGGTCCACAGAGAGCTTCCAAAGCATCAGAGGGATCTCATTGTTAAAAGGTATCAGTCAGGAGAAAGGTAAAAAATAATTTCCAAGGCATTAGATATACCATGAAACACAGTGAAGACAGTCATCATCAAGTGGAGAAAATATGGCACAACAGTGACATTACCAAGAACTGGAGCTCCCTCCAAAATTGATGAAAAGACGAGAAGAAAACTGGTCTGGGAGGCTACCAAGAGGCCTACAGCAACATTAAAGGAGCTGCAGGAATATCTGGCAAGTACTGGCTGTGTGGTACATGTGACAACAATCTCACGTAGTCTTCATATGTCTGGACTATGGGGTAGAGTGGCAAGACGAAAGCCTTTTCTTACGAAGAAAAACATCCAAGCCAGGCTACATTTTGCCAAAACACATCTGAAGTCCCCCAAAAGCATGTGGGAAAAAGGTGTTATGGTCTGATGAAACCAAGGTTGAATTTTTTGGCCATAATTCCATACCCACAGTGAAGCATGGTGGTGGCAGCATCATGCTTTGGGGCTGTTTTTCTTCAGCTGGAACTGGGGCCATAGTTAAGATAGAGGGAATTATGAACAGTTCCAAATACCAGTCAATATTGGCACAAAACCTTCAGGCTTCTGATAGAAAGCTGAACATGAAGAGGAACTTCCTCTTTCAGCATGATAACGACCCAAAGCATACATCCAAATCAACAAAGGAATGGCTTCACCAGAAGAAGTTTAAAGATTTGGAATGGCCCAGCCAGAGCTCTGACCTGAATCTGATCGAAAATATGTGGGGTGATCTGAAGAGGGCTGTACACAGGAGATGCCATCGCAATCTGACAGATTTGGAGTGTTTTTGCAAAGAAGAGTGGGCAAATCTTGTCAAGTCAAAATGTGCCATGCTGATAGACTCATACCCAAAAAGACTGAGTGCTGTAATAAAATAAAAAAATGACCACTGCCTTGCTAAAGAAGCTGAAGGTAAAGGTGATGGACTGTCCAAGCATGTCACCAGGCCTAAACCCTATTGAGCATCTGTAAGGCATCCTCAAATGGAAGATGGGGGAGTGCAAGGTCTCTAACATCCACCAGATCGGTGATGTCATTATGGAGGAGTGGAAGAGGACTGAGGGTGCCCATGAGGGTTAAAGCAATGCTGGAAAATAATGGTAGCCACACAAAATATTGACACTTTGGGCCCAATTTGGACACTTCTACTTAGGGGCGTACTCACTTTTGTGTACTCAGAGAGGCAGCACAGAGACCCAAGATAACCCTGGAGGAGCTGCAGAGTTCCACAGCAGAGACTGGAGTATCTGTACATAGGACGACAATAAGCCGTACGCTCCGTAGAGTTGGGCTTTATGGCAGAGTGGCCAGAAGAAAGCCATTACTTTCAGCAAAAACAAAATCGCACATTTTGAGTTTGCGAAAAGGAATATTAGAGACTCCCAAAATGTAAGGCTGGGAATGCTTGTTGATACACAATGTAAAGTGTTTTATACTGTGAGGATCTTCGGCGCTCATTGCGAGCCTCTCCTGTCGTGTACTTTTGGTCCTCTGACCACCTTCATGAGTCATGATAAAGAAAGATATATATTTCTATGTATATGTAGTTAAGTAATAATTAATGATTTATTCAATAAATTAATATACTTTAATTATTTCTAATTCATATATGCAGCAAGCAATAGGCTGAAGAGCTAACATCATCAGCTAAGTCGTACGCACCCTGCAAAGCGTGATGACGTCTCATAGTTAGACAATTATAATATGTGATAGTTGCCCAGTGGTTAGGATGCAGGGGTGCTTGCTTTCACCACAGCATCCTGAGTTCAAATCCAGCCAGGGAACAAAGAGGTCACACTGGTCAGTACTTGGATGGGAGACCATCTGGAAATACCAGGAGCTGTATGCTGTGGCCCACTGGAGAAGGAACTGGCAATCCACTCCAGTATCTCTGCCATGAAAACCAAGTGGATCAGCTTGGTGTGTTGTCCATGAGGTCACAGAGAGTCGGACATAACTGAGCGATTCCATATTACAAATATATACATAATATGGTATAACTTAAAACTAAAGATACCGTATATACTTGAGTATAAGCCGACCCGAGTATAAGCCGAGGCACCCATTTTACCACAAAATACTGGGTAAAATGAGTGACTCGAGTATAAGCCGAGGGTGGGAAATGTGCTGCCCCCTGTGTCCCTCTTGTGCCCTCTGTGTCCCCCTCTCTCTCTGTGTCTCTTCTCCCTTCTCCCTTCCCTGGTTCTCTTCCAACCTCTCCCTTCCCTGTGTCTCTTCAGACTTCCCTTATCACCCTCCTCAACCTCCCTCCTCATCCTCAACCTCCCTCCTCATCCTCAACCTCCCTCCTCATCCTCAACCTCCCTCCTTAAACCCCCCATCCTCATCCTCTCTCCTCAACCCCCCATCCTCAACCCCCCTCCTTAACCTCAACCCCCCTCCTCAACCCCTCCTCCTCAACCTCCCCATCCTCAGCCCCTTCCTCAACCTCCCTCCTCAACCCCCCATCCTCAACCCCCCCATCCTCATCCTCCCTCCTCAACCCCCCATGCTCATCCTCAACCCCTTCCTCAACCTCAACCCTCCTCAACCTCAACCCTCCTCAACCTCAACCTCCCATCCTTAACCCCCCCATCCTCATCCTCTCTCCTCAACCCCCTCCTCAGCCCCTCCTCCTCATCCTCAACCTTCCTCCTCAACCTCCCTCCTCATCCTCAACCTCCCTCCTCAACCCCCCTCCTCAACCTCCCTCCTCAACCCCCCCATCCTCAACCTCCCTCCTCAACCCCCTCATCCTCAACCTTCCTCCTCAACCCCCTCATCCTCAACCTTCCTCCTCAACCCCCCATCCTCAACCCCCTCCTCAACCCCCCCATCCTCATCCTCATCCTCAATCCCCCATCCTCAACCTCCCTCCTCTTCCTCAACCACCCTCAACCTACCCCCCAGGTTGCGCAACGGTTGTGCAAGAAATGGGAGGTCTTCAGTGAGGGTGGTGTTACTGACCTTCCTTATGAAGCTTATCCATTCTCTGGTCAAACCACAAACCAGACAGCTGAGACACCAGAGAGCAGACATCCAGCCACCATAGGGACTACAACACTCGCAGCCTTCTGGATACTGACTCCTTGACCCGGCGCCGGCGCACATGTGACGTGACATGCGCGCCGCGTCATTAGCATATACCGGGTGAGGGGAGGGTGGGAGGTATTTAGGGGGGTTTAGGTGGAGGAGGGAGGTTTAGGTGGAGGAGGGGGGTTGAGGGGGGTTTAGGTGGAGGAGGGGGGTTGCGGGGGGTTTAGGTTGACACGGGGGGAGGGAAAGAGACACGGGGGGTAGAGAGACACACGGGGGGATTAGAGAGACACGGGGGGGTTAGAGAGACACGGGGGGAGAGTGACTCGAGTATAAGCCAAGGGGGCCCTTTTTTGCCTTATAAAAAGGGCTGAAAAACTCGGCTTATACTCAAGTATATACGGTAAGTTGAGTGATATAAACATTCAAGTAAGCTAGCAGTTTTTTTTAGCTATTGGCTTTTCCGACCCACAAGCTAAATTTCATATTTAACAATTGATTAGCCCCTGGGGCATTTATACCTTTGTCTTCAGTGCAGTCACTTGATTAAATTAATACTAGGCATGTTTCTTGGGTCTCTTTTTTGTACAGGTGACTGCACTCAAGACAATGAACCCAATGTCCCAGGGACTTATCAGTATATAATGGTAATTATTTCTCATTAAGAAAGAAAATAATGCATGTGGTGAATCAGAAAGGTTGACTGACAGCTCAAAATGGTAGTCTACTGTGGGAAAATGCCATAAAAAAAAAAAGTAACATTCAATTGATAAAGAACTATGGTTTGAAATGTTACTTTATTTGCAACTTTCACTCTGTCACTTTAAAGAATCAAGAGTTTCAGAAATTGCTTTAATAGAAAATTAGTATTACATTTTTTTTTACCAAAATCCAATCCTGTACAAATTGGTCTTCTTTAAACAGTGATGATAAATTCGATTTGTTGTCAAAAATTCTGTAAATCTGAGCACTGACTGAGAATATTCAGTAAATAAAAGTGATAGTGTAATATATCCCTGTCATATCAGTCCTTTCTTGTACCCAGTTACTTGTAGCTTTAAGATTTGTGAATGTCTAATATGTTCTATCATGAATTTAAAAGAACATAACGTTAGAGAGATTACATGTTACAGGATACAGATGGGAAGAGAACCTTGTGAATCTCTGGGCAGCAATAACCTTGTTATTTTACCCTCATTCTTTAATATAAAATTACAATATACAGATAACAGACTCTCCATGAGTCCTTGCTCACTTCTTCTCAAGTTTCATTCATTTCCAGAGTCAGTCTAAGGTGGATTATTCTGTCAAAAAAAAATTGTCAATTACACAAATTTCACATATAATTAATGTTTCTTACATTATATATATTTATATATTGTTGTTCAGTCCTTCAGTCGTGTCCGACTCTCAGTGACCATATGGACCGCAGCACCCAAGCACAAAGGCGATCATTGCAAGCCACACGATGAGCGCCAAAGGAGCTCAGCTCGGGGCTCGAGATGAGTGCCGAAGGTGCTCACATTGGGTGGCAAACAGCATTGCCAGGCTTCAAATTTTATTCCTGTCATTGTTGACGGGCAAGTAGCTAATATATATATATATATTACAGTCAATCTTGAACTAGATAGATGCACCACCATAATACCTGCAAGTACTCCCACACTACAGCACTGACCAAGGAATGTGAAGATGGAGCCAAGGATTGGACATTTTATTGAAAACAATGTATATAATTTTTATGATGTCCATAATTTTATTAATATATTTAAAATATTGATGAGTTTTGATAAATGCACATCCATTGGTATTTCAATTGTCATTGGTCCTATAATGAATACAATAAATTTGTCATGCAAAAGTATTCTATTTAAAAAAACATGTGACTATAGTGGTCCTTTAATATTATTAAAAGCACCATATGAAAATAAGAGCTTTCATAGACAAATACACGTCATTGACATTCTCTGAAGTGCGCCAGACATGAAATTCCTTTTACACGCCATGGCTTTGCTCACCTTTAATAGCTAAAATTCCATTTACAAAGTCTTCTGCGCCTGTTCTTTTGTTCTGTGTCAGAAAACTGCATTACCTGCCTACTTGGAGTCAATATCTCAGCTTTCAATATAATAGACCAATATCAGGAGAGCTACTTCAGTCTTAGACATATAGAAACATTCAGTTTACTAAAAGATAAGAACATCTCTTCAGCCTGGTGTTCTGTTCATTGTGTTTCATGTGTTTAATACCCACAAAACAAACCCAGTACTTGTCATATATTCGGTGTAATCCTACAGATTAGTAGGTGAGAACTTGCTCTCCAAGCTTTGTATTTTTTTTTAATACCAGTTTAAAGTACCACAAATAACTAAAATAAACCCTATTTAAAACAACTTACTGGCCAATGTTAATATAAAGGATGTGATTCTGTTTTTGTCTTCCATCTATGACCTAAACCATCCTTCTGTTTGCCTCCTGGCCTGACCTAGTACTTTTGATCGTGACTATTCTACTGGACACTTGTCTTTACCTGAGTTTGTGGTTTGGTCTGTTCTATCTTACTCAGGGTAGACTTAGCAGCCATATTTATATTTTATTTTACAACCTAAAGGGATATGAAATGTTCCCTATTTGTAATATTTAAATCAACTACCTAAGTGTGCTTAAATGCTCTGGTTTTACTCACTGAAACTGAAAACCTTCTAAATATTCTCTACAAACCTCTGCCCCAGCAGCTCATGCTCAAAGTGTTTCTATTGCTACTAGGTATACTAGCCAAACACACACTTTTGTCGTTTATTTTAATATTAAAAACATGGATTCCTCTGTCAGGACTGATTTTGGGACTCCCCTGAACCCCACAAGCAACCCTGTTATTTGCGACACTAACAAACTGGGTTGCTAATATCAAAGGCTTTTAAAATGGACATGATACTTGTTGTAAGGACTGTGACATGTTGTTTTTTTGTGTAATGTAATTTGGGCCACAATAGGTAATGTTGGGGTTACTATATGATGTTATATGCACTATAATAATGTTATTTTACCAATAACTAACAGAGATACACTTTCTGCCATGTTTGTTAGTGGGAGAACAAAGGGTTACATTTCTGCAATAATTTATATGGATATATGGCCCCCTCAGAGCGACCAGGCATCCACCATCTCTGGCCTCAGATAGTCATAAAAGTTGATAAGCTAGACTGGATAGTTAACCCCCACCACCCCTGACAGCAGAGCAAAACCAGAGGCGGCTTGGCTAAAGAAAGTAGGGAAGGGGAGATGTGGGTTTATTGTTTTTTTTGTTTTTTTTATGTATTTGGAAAAAGAATATATATATATATATATATATATATATATATATATATATATATATATATATATATTTATATATATATATATATTACAAATAAAATCCATCTTATTGTGGCATGGATTTTCAATATAATAAATATTTTCCTATCCCTTATTTTTGCTTATTAAATGTACCTCGATGATGTTATGCACTCACAGAATATTATTTTTTATTTGTAACGTGACAACTTATTCCGTATCGCTAAACAGAGGTTAGGTACAAGCATAAACGATTTCCCCACAATTAAATTAATGGAAGACCTTGTTATTGAGCTTTCAATCAGATAAACACTGTGCTTTCCCTAAAGCACCTCACACGATTGAACACTCGCAAACTTACATTCTAAAGAGATATAGTCATATTCTGTAGCAAAAAAAGGTGTAGGGAGAGAGAGGAGAGGGAGAGAGCGGAGGGATAGAGAGAGAGAGGATGGAAGGGGAGAGAGGAGGGATGGAGAGGGAGAGAGACGGACTGAGAGAGTGAAAGAGAGAAGGGGCTTTACAGGTTACATTTCCTCTTTCTACCAATCTACTAGTTAAATAAATGACAGCTTCAGACAAATCTAAAAATTGCCCAAATCTCTAAAAATATAAAAGTATTTCCTTCTTTATCCTTTATTTTATCATGTAAATAATTTACTGTATTCCTATTAAATCTGTTTCTTTTTTAATACTTTTAGTAACTCTAATTACCTGTGACTCGCAGTAGTATTTAATACGCCACCAATTTCATGTTTTTATCAATAAAATCTATGTTTTTTTTACTTCTCCATGGGGTCCTTTTCGCCTTATGGAAATATAGAAATATAAAATATTTTCCAGCCACATGAACAGGCTGCTTTTGATGTTTCAGTAATTCAGGCAGTAATTGACCCTATATCATATATTTCTTGATTTTAATAATATATTTAATTTTGACAATCAGCGGCTACTCAGTAGAAATATTCTTAACTCATCTTCATTAATTCATCTCAAAACACAATATTAAGACATTATGTGATAGAATGACATTTCTATGTTGTGGTCCTCATTGGAAAGGCCTTTTGTGCGAGATAAATTAGCTAAACGCTACCTGCCATTACCAGACTATTAATGATCTACCACTGGGCGTATTATACAATAACCCTCATTACACCCAACTAAACAGACAGTATTCAGGGACCTTTCAATTATATGTAGAGGAACAGTAAGAGGAAATTCCATCTGACATTCATTGCCTACCACCAGTTTCACAAATGATCTCTTCAAAGGAAAATAACCATAATTAATCTTCTTGAATAAATAACGTGATATTACCAAGGTGGTCATTTTTTTCTATAAAAGGTATTTTGAATAATTAAGCCTGGTATTGGGCAGAATGTATTTAATAAGCACAATGAGTAAAACAGAAACGCTAAAAAATGGAGAACACCCAGTACTGATGTATTTAAAAAAAATATATATATATACTCACAAAATTACTGTGAAATCATCCGGTATATAAGGGACAAAAAATATAAAAGTCTTCAGGGACAAGTAATAGGAACCTTTTATATAAATAGATGAGCATTGGGTCCTCTAAGGTTAAAATGGCATCAAATACACAATGATAAGTTCTAAAAAATCTATTAAACATATATAAAATCCAAAATAGCTAATATATAAAAACTATTTTGTAATATAGTCATCTTCTATCCAATGTATTTTGTTAGCTGACTTCATCAGGATATAATATATAAACACAACCATTACATTTTTGTTATTTTCATAGGAAACTATTCTTCAATTTTACTTACTGAGCTTCTGTCTCAACAAGCATAAAAGAAGTGTTAGGAAAATATTTATTATATTGAAAAACAACACCACAATAAAATGGATCCCATGTGTGAGATTATACATATATATGCACAGTGTTAATGGTGTTAGTGGGGTATAGAAATCATAAAGAGAAATCAATCTATGATCCCTGAAGGGATGTCTCCTGTCTGGAAGGCTCAGCAAAAATGCTGGAGCGCGAAAAGCTAACTGAAGTCCTTATGAACATATTTGTAAACTAAGGGGTTTTGCATTCACACTAATGGGAGCACTGGCAGTTCTAAATGGCAGTTTCCCATTGTGCAGACAGATCTTCCTCTCTCTATTTAAAATATACTCATAGCTCAGGAAATAGATCACTGGCAGATTTCACAGCAGCATGAATGTATTTAAAATGCAATAATTTAAATTCTGTATTATTTTTCTTTTTATATATTTCAAATGTACTTTTAACTAGATCTCATGTTTCTTTTTATTCTTATGTTTCTTTTTATTTTCTTTGGAAAATAGATGTTTTTTTTATGAGAATATAAATATATATCTTCTCCAGCTACATGAAGAGGTATCTTATCTGATTGAATCTCAGCTTTCATATTTCCAGGATCCATTTACTGTATATTTAATATATGCAGAGTTTGATAGTATATTCATTATCAAAGGAAGGAGCATTCTTTCTTGATTCTTCTTCTTTCATTTCAAAATGTAATGCACGTAGACAATATCAGGGCACAATAAGATATAATGACTTTGCCTATTTAATAGGTTGATTGGGAAGACCCATTATGTAGGACAAATTAGCTGAATGACACCTGCCGACCTGCCATTAGCACTCTATTAATGTGGTAACAGTGGGTGTATGCCTAGTACATTCATTACTGATAGCTATAAGAGACCTTTCATGCATGTGGTGCCATCCTCAATGTAGAGGAACTAATGCGTCATAATGTAATGGGAATTCAGATCTCATAATCATTTCCTCCCACCAGTTTTACAAATGGTTGCTTCTCATGAAGACATCTGTAATTCACACATCGAGGCTTCTTAAAGATGTGGTATAATTAGAGATATATTATGATTACAAGACAATCCTACAGTTCCTTCAGTATTCATACCAATTGTATTTTTCCACCATGTTATTGTTACAACCTAATTTCATTGACATTTTTTGTCTGATCCACACAAAATAATCCATAATGTCAAACTGAATATATAAGATTTTTCCAAATTACTTACAAATAAAGGCCCCCATTCAATTGAGGTTTTGGGCGATCCGTTAGCCCGTAAGTGAGGTGGCAAGTTCATTTGCTATTAAATTGGCGTATTTTGCGGGCTCCAAACGGGTTATGAGTTTCGGCCTTGAAAAAATGCAGATGGTTAAACCTGTAACTTACAGCCTCCACAGGCCTTTGATCTTTCACTTTTGCAAGAGTTCCTATGGCTAAAATTGCAAATCGATATTCAATTGCCCAATTTCCCAAAGTTTGCAAATGTTTTCACACCCGTAAATGGCAAAAGAAGGAGCAAATCCTATCAGTGCTAGAGAGTACCCGCAAAGGGGTTAAACACCTATTCGTAGCACTGTAAAAGCAAATAAAAAAATCAATACTACACTGTGAATAATGGGGAAAGCGATGAAAGACTTTAGAATTATTTCGAAATTATTTTCTCAAGCTCGCAAATCGTCAGGAAATTAAATGTATTTTTATGTTTCATTTCGGTGCTAAATCGTTCTTGGGTATCAATGAGTTAATACATATCAGGCCACCCGTATGGACTAGAACAGTATTGGCATTCATTTTCATAATTCTTTATTTTGCAGGTTTGTGAGTCTGATCGCATATCGGACCCCCTCCATGTTTTACTGTCGTAATAATGACAGTCTCATTTTCTATTGGCTGATTCAAAATGGGAGGTTACGGGCTTGCTTAATTGATCATGTTTCCGCCCTGAACTGCTACGAACCAGTGCATGGTTTCAGCTTTGGGACAGTAACTTACCGGCTTGAGCAATTGAATAGCATCTCAATCAAAGATGAATGGGAGACCGCAACACACCCACAGACATACGGCCTACAGCGATCGAGTTGCGGGTTTTCCAATTGAATGCGGTTCAAAATCTGCAATATATTGATTGCATAAGTCTTGATCGCATAAGTATCCACCCCGTGAAGCTCCTGAAAGAAGCTCTGGTCCAACCAATTGCCTTCAGAAGTCACATGATTAGTCTGTCCAAAATAAATAATCAGAATAAATACACCCATTTCTGGAAGTGACACGAGTTTGTTAGAGAGTATATCTAAACAAACAGCATCATCAACACAAATGAGGTATCAAAACAGGTCCATGGTAAGGTTTTGTAGAAGCATCAAGCAGGGTTGGGTTATAATAAATATCCTAAAGTTCGAGCATCCCATGGAGCACCATTAAACTCATTATAAAAAAAAAGAAAAAACGCAACTGTGTCTAGAGAAGGCCGTCCACCAAACTTGGTGACTAGGTAAGGAGGACATTAACCAGAAAAGCAACCAAGAGGCCAATGGGAAAATACTAATGTAATCAACACATTTCAGTTTTTTTTTTCATTTACATTTTGTGTCACAACAAATATAGCTTATGTTTTCAGGAGAAAGATGTTTTCCAGAAAAAGAGAATGGCATGAATGAGAGGTTATGATTTGAAGTTGGAAGGTGGAAGATTTGGGAAAAACATGCATATGGACTAGTTTGCAGAAATAATAATAAATTGACTGAACTGCCTTAAAATGGAAGAGTAGAGATAAATACTATAATGGAACTCAACCATATCTTGGTTATATATGATGTAACCCTCAATATTTATTAAGGAGAATCTTTTTAGGTATATATAATGGGGAACATAGATAGATCTACCATCAGTTTTCATCTGCCATTATATCTACAGTATGTTTTACAGGTTGCGAGGATCTCCAACCTTTATCAAAGAATGTGTTCCAAACATTGGACAAGATTTTCTTTAAATACAAAAATGTATAAAATAAAGGTCTTAGGACCACAATCTGTGTAGTCCAAATTAGTTTATAAATAATTAATATAATTACCAAAATCCAGTTCTACTTTAAAAAAAGTCAATGTGTGACATGGTTGGGCCAATCATCATCCTCTTTTTCTTCCAATTCACCCAGTTGCGTTGTGAGTATTTTCAACTAATAATATTTATAATACTGGAATTTCTGCGTGTATTTAAGCTCTTTTAAAGATTGTGTTTTGTTATTTATTACTTGGAAATTGAATGCTTCAGTAGTAATTATCATGATTTGACACTTAATCCATTCCAAAAATAAAGAGGTTAAACAAGCCTTAAAATGAATTTATCTATTTAATCTTAAAAATTAAATGTTAAAGTTAACGAGGGAGCAGCTGGCTCAGAGAGCTGTCTATATCTCAGTAGCACACAGTTCAAAGAAATTCACTGCAGTTTATCACTGCAGTTTGTTCATAGATTTTTAAGCAATGGATAAATAAAACGGGTTAATGTCAGGGAAAAAACACCCATTAGAGGATATTGCTACTAATGTGAAGACGGACTCTTTTCATTTTCTATCTTCTAAGTATTCTCATCAGTGTCACTCCTTAGAGAAGCCAATCACTACGATCTGCAGAAAAATAATAACTATGATGAATACTGGAATCGTACCAATGAGAACAGACAAGAACTGGATCAAGAATTTCAACCTTACTCCCTTGCCTGGCAGCTTAAAGGGTCACTTCAGTGCTCATACCATAAAAAAACAATTTATTAATTTAAAACTTAAAACTTACCTTTGAACTTTAGCATTCTGGTTCCAGACAAATCTTCTTTACACACAAACAGACTGATTTTATATACATTTAAGAGCCGTCTCCTGCACAGATATCTTCCCACCCCGTGAACATCTTATGGGTTGTGGACAGGGGTGTAGGAGCCAGAATAATTCTTGGGTGAATACAGTTCATTGCATACATAGGCCGTAAAAATGCCTATTTATACATACATACAAACATAGAAAAAGTCTGAGGGGGCTTTGTCCACCCTATTCCCCCAGTTTTTACACCCTTGGTTGTGGAGACAATAAATTGAACCTACAATGTTAAGTTTTAAAAGCTACATTTATTTTTTTTTGTTCAAAAATGTATTTTATTTCTTATCGGTGACTAAACCTTGCTGCAGGGCCACTTCATTGCCCCTTTAAATTGTTTGTTTCTTTAGTTTACTGTTTCCTCTATTTATTTAATTAGATGCCTTTTGCAGATTATTTGGAATCATTTGGAATAAAAAATCTTTTGAGTATTAAATACATTCCCTTTATTGGTGCCAATTCTACAGTAGTGGCAAACTAATGGGAGTTTTCAATGTTGGATTTATCCGCAGAAATGTGAACTAATCCTAAATTAAAATAATAAAGAAAAAAAAAAAATATATATATATATATATATATATATATATATATATCACTTCTAAAGTGACATTTTTTTGCCTTGTTTTCTTTAAAAGTAAAAAATAAAAAAGAACTGAACGGTTTTATTCTAGCAGCTGCCCTTTGAATGGAGCAGGAATTGCACTGAACGGTTAATCTATCTAATACCTTTTTTGATGGACCACATTATGACTCACACATTAAAGTAACATTGTGTAATGCCGCAATCCCTTCTTTGAGTAAGAGCATAATACGCTCCCCAGAAAGAAGCTTTATTTTACTGCCTTTCATTGCACCATAAATTGGACGAGAAATGTTTTACAGTCTCCCATTACCAATGTGATTACAGGCTCGGTCATTGTAGAGGTGCAAATACAACACAATTGCCATATTTTACAGTGATTGTAGGAATGGAATCGAGCTTTGACTGGAGCTGGTAAAATTGGGAGGCTTGTAATAGGATTAGATGGAAAAAAAATCACATAATGGGATTTGTGACATTGATATTGTACAGTGGAACTGCAGCAGCAGAGTACTGGCTGAGAGATAGGCATCAGAGTCAGCTGGCCGGGATTTTAACCCTTGCTTTCCCAATTTTTGATTAACAGCTCAAAAAAAAACCGTTTAATTTCTTTGACTTTCTTCTTTTTTCTGTTATCGATCAATCTCCTTCATCAGATAAATGACCATGAAATATAGAGTAAAAATTACACAAAAAACTCTAAGTGTAGTGTTATTAAAAAACGTTATATATCAAAATCAATTGCACATCCGACTCTAATTTAGAAGTGCATTCATATGCAAATTTCTTAAACATGCAAATAAAAGGGTCGTCTATAACTGACTAAGGAAGTGTCAGCAACTTCTTCTCCTCAATTATATTTTTGTGGCCAGTTGGAACAATAATTCCTCAAGGTTATGCGACTCATAGATGTATTTACAACCTCCAATACCACCACCTACGCGTTTCACCTCATATGACTTTGTTAGGGCTTGGGTCTCATATTATCTAATGTCTAATACAAGATTAGTATTCTCTTTTTTTGGCCTTCTGTTATCTATTAATCTTTTTCATCAGATGAATGGTCGTGAAATATAGAACAAAAATGATGCAAAAAGACTCTAAGGCCAATATTCAATTGCAAGCCCTCAGTCGACTTTAAACAGGCTGAAAGACTGCAGGCTTGAAATTTTCAACAGTTTCATAGCGATTCAATTTATCAAGTTCGCAATTACCTGGCCGAAAGCCTACACCGTAAACCATGAACCTGAAAGTAGCATTTCAGAGCATGATCAGTTAAGCAAGGCTGTAACTACCAATTTAGACACAGACAATATAAAATGAGACCGTCATCATGACATCAGTAAAACATGGAGGTTAAACATCAATAAATTAGCGATCTGACTTGCAATCCAGCAATGTACAAAATAATGAAAATTAATGGCTATACTGTTCTAGTCCATGTGGGTGGTCTGATATGTATTAACTCCTTGATTATCAAGATTAATATAACACGGAAATGAAACATAAAAAAATATGTTATAATTGCAGATTTACAAACTTGATGCTGTTGTGCACTTAATTCTAACGCCTTTCATCACTTTCCCCATCTTTTAAAGTGCAGTATTGATTATTTATTTGCATTTACAGTGCTGCGATCAGGTGTTTAACCCCCTTGCGAGTACTATCTGGTACTCGTAGGATTTTCTTCTACATTTGCCATTTACGGGTGTGAAAACAATTGCGTTCTTGAGGAGTTGTAGCAATTGAATATCGATTTGCGATTGTAACGTTTACGGTCTTGAAAGATCAAATGGCTTAGATGGGTCGGAGTTACGATTTTAACAACTGCAGGGATTTTCAGCCTTTAACCCGCAAATAGTTTGTGGGTAACTAAAAGAAGCCAATTGAATAGCAAATTAGTTTACAGGCTACATTATGGGCCCCAGTAACTAACAATTGCCCAATTGAACAGGGGCCTTTATGCAGTATTATTTAAAAAAATGAAATATCAAAAAACAAATGCACATCCAACTCACATTTAGTAGTGCATTTATTTGCACAATCTTAGAGCATGTAAACAAAAGGGTCCAGTGGTCTGTAACTGGGAAAGGAAGTACTTGTTTACAAGCTGAAATACCACTGCCAACGTGTTTCATCTCATATGACTTCTTCACAGCTTGGGTCTCAAAATATAACATCTTATGTTCAAAGGATGGCTTGGGCATTTTTTTAACCCTTAAGGGTCAGCATAAGTGTCTAGTGAGTATCTTATTCAACGCTTGTTTGTTTAAGACATTTGTGTTTATAAAGTCAACAATAAAGTCATCTCTCAATAAAATGATTTTAAATGAATGTTAAAGGCATATCCAAGTTTCCTGGATTATTACATTTTTTGCATTCTTTAGGCAAAAAGCACCCTTCATATATTCAGCACCTTTCATGAAACATTTTATTTTTATTCATATGTATAAATCCCTCTAATGATTATGTTGACACCCCCAGGGGTGTCAACACAGGCACCTGATCCCCCCCCCCCCCAATCAGCATGCAGCATTAGGAGACCAATTTTTACCCATTATTCAACTGCTGTGTCTTCCTCAGCCAATAGGAGAGCACTGATGTCACCCTCCAAGTCACTGCTGGGATATGACCCTCCCTACAGCTTCCTGTCTGTGCTGTGTGCTGTGCTGCTACCATAGCACATTCTAACATGGACCACACTACATATCCCAGGCTGCTTTGCATTTTTTTACGACTCCAGTGGCTGGACACAATTTTAACATTTTTCTATGAATGTGATTAGTTCTGGCTACTTACCAGGGGTCAAATGTTTCAGTCAGGGGATTGTCCCCTAAAAATGGGGTCTTGTGGCCCCCATGGATCAAAAGGGTCATATTTATAGGATAACTGTGGTCTAATATTTACAGTGTGCTCATTTTAAGAACTATTATTAAGGTCATAATGTTCTGCAAAATAAAGAAAATATTAGTATGTGTGTAAACCATGAGCGAAAAAACATTCCTAGAGAAAAAAAAATTGTAGCCCTTGTTTGGATATACAAATATTTCAATTTGTGTGGCTTGAGAATTTACTGCTAGCTTGGGGCCTAAATGGGTGTGTTTATTTTATCTTTTTTTGTTTAAAATTATTTTTATTGTTTCATACAAAACATACATAATACATAATATACCAGAATAGAAAAAAATCTTCCAAAACAAGCATACAAAAAGTCATAACAAGATGGAATAAAAATCAATAAGTTCCTATAATAAAAAAGATGCAGGCTTTGTTAACTAGTTAACTAGAGGATAATCTCCTATTATAAAATTAGTAGAGCCTTGAGATATCGAACTACATTTACTTCTCTTTCCTTTTGCCTTTCTTTTCTTTCTTCTTTCCTAGCTCTTTTCCCTACCTTTTTCCTACCCTTCCTTCCATCTCCTTCTCTTTCCTTTCCTCTTTCTTTACTTCCGATATATACCATTGGGTTAACAAATCCTTATTTTTTTGTACTATGTATCCTTGGTTTGACTGATCAAATTCTCTATTTCTAATGATAAATCTAATTATTTATGAGGGCATTGTATTTTATTTCCAAAATTTGCATATCATCCCTTTGATTACCAATGGAATATGGGATAAAAGAAAGTAATATTTCGGAAATATTTCCTTCAGATGTAAGTGCAATATTATAATTTCTAGATTGCAGGGGATCTTCTCCTCAAATACATCGGTTAGCCAAACAGTACATTTCCTCCAAAAAGATCTCAATTTAGTGCATTCCCACCAGACGTGTATAATATCGGCCCTGAGCCCACATTCTTTCCAACATAATATAATATCCTTTTGTGTACAAGCCCTGCTCCTCTCTAATACCTAGGACACTTGCCAAAATATCATGGATGCCTCCAGAATCCAAAGAATGTATATTTTCTATTTCAAATTCAAAATAGCAGTATGGCATTTCCTGATTAATGTTGCCCTTAGTCCCTTTATCTTATTATTATAGGGGAGATGGGATCTAGAACACTAATAAGCTTTCAATTATTTCTTATGAAATCTGAACATGAATGTTATCTGTATCTATGGTATCTACTAAATTATAAAACAGGTTACGAAACAATGTTTGTCCCCAAATAGGCAAAATTACATATACTAGTTAATAAAATGTCATTAGCAAGAAATATAGAGTATTTAGTGGGTGGATCAGAAATACTGCCTGACATATAAGAATTGCAAACTTCAATGTAAAATGCATGTTTTTAATAGTATTCATTTGATAAATTGTTACAACTTATATCTTTAAATCATAACATATTTGGAACCTCCGCTCTGGCACTTTAAGCTGGTAAACAGTAAACTTACAATGCACTTTTATTTCTATATCTATATATTTAAATAGCATTGTTAAAGCCAATCCTGGTCAATCAGAATAGATTTAATTGCAGCAGACGCATTTCTTAATGTAACCAGAGTATAAGTGGCAGAAAGGTCAGTGGCGCCGGGTGGAATCTCCTTCCCCAGCATTCATTTATAATGCTAATACTCAGGCAGTTGAATCTCACCAAATAATATATTCAACCCTTTGTTCCATTGAGAAGGAATTAATGGAACATTAGCATAGTGTGTATAGATTTATAGGAGTGCAGTAATATTCACTTTATTTAAATAATGTTCTGTGGAATGGTGTACCTGCCCCCGGTGACATTGACAAATTGATTGTATGACTGGTTTTAAAAGGTTATGTTATAGCAGTCAAATTACAAAGTGCTGGCTGTCTCTTTTAACTGATCCAAAGACAGCTTGTGACTGTATATATTAATGTGTAAGCCAAGGGCAGAAAAAACATTTGTAGAGATCAGTGTAAACTTTTGAAAATGTTTGAAGAGTCTGTTTATATAAAGAAGGTTTCATCTTGTCTTGTTTCATTGCTTGAAACCTGAAAGGTGTGCTTGTCTTTATCAATCACTGGGGGGAGCATGGCCAGATTTATAACTAGGCGAACAAGGCTATAGCCTAGGGGTGCCTTCCTGGGAGGGGTGCCTCATTTGCATAGCAATAGATTTAAATATCAGTTTGTGTATGTTTCACGCATACCCCCTGCCTTCTCTAGACAGGTGCCATGAGCAAGTTCTCTCATGGGAGTTTGGGAAAGAGGTGGGTGTGAAGTGGCAGAATTGCTGTCTGCTGTACTATTATATATATATATACATACAGGTTAGTAACCTGGGATTGTGGGAGAGGCTCTCTTTCTCAATCTCCTCTTCCATGGGTGGGGCCATCTACAGCCTTCATGAGCACTTCCGGTCCCATTCATGGCTTGTGCTCCTAGGGGGCAGCTACGAAATTTGTGTCTTAGAGATCCAGATATTCAACCCGGACTACAAGCCCTGTTCCAGTGGGAATGCAAACACACCTCCCACGCACAGAATTTGTTTGTTTTCATCACTTCCTAGTTGCTGGAGCATGAGTGGTGTGCTTTTTTATCTATCAGTAAGGGAAGAGGGAGTCGTTTTGTTTATTGAACTTTATACTCCTTGCCAAACATATGCTCAGTAGCAGACAGCTTGCAACACTAACTGCAAGCTTTGTTTAACACCCTTCCACATACAACAGCCAACAAATTATCATGGATGTCTTGAGAAACCAAATACAGATTTTTTATTGTACAGTGGTAAATTAAATTGATGGCTTGGAGCTTGAGTTAGTGTGATCTGATAATTTTTGTATGCTATAACTGAGTGGAATTGGGGAGAAGGAGATTTGTTGACTCGTTTATTTATTCAGATTTTAGCATTTGACATCTTCTCCCTACCATGCTCATGAAAGTGACACTATAATGGCAACTTCAATGCACCAGAGAGTCTGCTAAAATTAAAATTATTCTCTGGAAATGCTTTTAAGCATATGGCTTACATAGCACTAATATTGGTAATTTGTTGCAACCATCATGAACAGGAGAAGTTTTACCTACTCTACAGTGGACATATAAATTAAGTATTTATTCATTGCATATATATATATATATATATATATATATATATATATATAATGTTTTATCTAGATTAATTAATTAATTGTAACCTCCTCAGTGTAATTGTCATATAGCATTTACATGTTACTTATTTCTAAGAAGATTCCCAGTAACATATTCTTAGCTTCTGCACTTTTCTCACTGTGTACTCCTCTGCAGGCTGCCATCTTTCATATCAAGACAACACCCACAAGGGAGAGCTACACATTACTAGTGCAAAGTGATATTATCATCATTATAATTATTATTGTTTATTTCTAATGCGCCAACATATACCGTAGCGCTATACATGGATTGTGTTCAAGGCAAAACAATATTAACACACTGCAAACGATGGAGGACCCTCTCTTTGAGCTTAGAATCCAGTGTCCATAAAACTTTCCCCCAAAGCACCATGCAAGACTGAAAACATACAATCTAAAGGATATCAAACAAACAGTGACATATTGAGTGACTGCATGCAGCAGTGTGAGAAGACTCTAAACTGTGGTCATGGCCATGGATAAGAAAGATGGCAGCCTGTATGAGAGACAACAGGAAGAAAGAAGGAGGTCCTAGAAACCACCAATCTATTACACTTTGGGGTCTTCTTAGGAATTAGAAATTGAGCAGAAAAAAATATTTTTTTATTTCTTAACATTTTTGTCTAAATATTTTCTTTAAGTCCACTCATCGTGCCCACCAATATTATACCTCATCTTACATTTGTTATAGATTCAAGAAATACACCAACTTGAGGGTTTAGTTCAGTTTTACTTGTGAAAACAATATACAACGATTGCAGTCAGAGTTTCACTGGTTGACATTACTTTAATACAATGATATTAGCATGCGTCGGGAAGTAAAAAAACATATGGAGATAATGTAACCAAACAGAATAAAAAAAAGGCCTAATCATAACTCTACCAAATGCAAATAAAATACAAACATTGAGTTCTGTTTTGTTCTTCGTTTTAATCAACCTGACACGTTTGATCGTAGAAAGTCTTATCCTAACAAAAATTTTATTTGTGATAACTGTAAAAATCATAAAGTATGTTTAAAGAAAAAGGGTTATAAATTAATTTTACCTTTTTCTGGAATCTCTCTTTATTGTGGCCAGCCATATGACATTATATTTTCATATTACCATATTTTTCCTTCATATGAATACAATGGCATAATGTATTAACCTGTTCAATGGCAAGGCAAAGACCTGCCTGCATAGGCAATGTTGGCTGAAGAATGCTGGTCACAGGCCAGTATTTGAGGGTAAGCGACCTTGACCATGGATTGCCAAGCACATGTCAATATTGAGAATCAGAATGGCCTCAAATCCTGACCTCTGTTTGATTCTGTGAAATGTTGCCTACACCAGTCCCCAGTGATGGAGCTAACGAATTGAGGGAGTGCAAAATAATTTGGTGGCCAACATTGCAAGTTCTCTATAAAAAGGTAGGTGCCTGTAGGTGGTGAATAAAAAACAAACATATATGGAGTTGGTCAGTTCAACCATGGAGTTATCAAATTACCTTTTGTATAAAGAATTATCTGCCTTTCTCCTGTAATAAATTAAGAGTTACTCCAGGCCGCTGCCAGTAGCATAAGGCCCCTGATGCATTGCTACATCATCAGTGATTTTGCCACTGCCAGTCCCTCTTTCACCAATAATAAACAGGTGGTCATAGTAATTCAACATTGTATTAATTAATTAATTAATACTAGCCAGTGTTATCATAATCTCCTGGCTCAATATGACTTTTGCATCATTGTAGCTGCTCTTAATTGTGTCGTACAACATGGTTACAGTGACATATCTGGCAAATGAGATACCACTTGATAAAGGAATCTGTCTAATTACATTGCAATGAAGCACTGTCTAATTCTGGATTCTTTCTGTGGAGATAGTGTTATCATCTGTATTTCAATGGGAAACAGATTAAACATAAAAATATCTTTGCCATTCATCATCAATCTTTCATTTTTACACTGTCACTTTATTGGTATTTAATATTATCCACTAGTATTAATTGCACTTTTGTAGAGGGTTTTAAAAGTGCTGATTTCATACATAGTTTCCTTCACATATAATACATTTTTGGAGGGTTGGAGAGAGAGAAGGAACAGTTAGATGACCAATAGAAAGTGGAGAAAACAGTGGAAATATCAATCCAACTGTTACGTTCAGTTAATATATATATATATATATATATATATATATATATATATATATATATATATATATATATATATATAAATATATTTATATATATATATATATATACATATATAGATATATATATTTTTTTAAATGTCTACTAGTATTTTCATATTCTGACCCCCCAACTTTTTTAAGGTTTCTCACCCCAAAGTTGTCCCTCCCTGTCTAGTTATTTATATATATATATATATATATATATATATATATATATATATATATATATATATATATATGCAGCCATTCTGTTTACCTTTAGCAGGTGATCAAGTTAAATAAACAAGGAAGGAGATATATATAGATTTTTTAGCCATCATGAGGCCCTTGTAGTACAAAAGTTTTTGTCATGCATTTAAAATAATATGTTTTTTTTCATAGCAAATAGATTACATTAGTTTATAAAAATAAAATAATAAATAAATAAAATACAGTATTACAGAGTCAGAGTCAAAAAAATCAATGTGTTTGTTCCAACTTTATCTTACCAGTGATTTGAAAGGAGGTGCAAACAAAGACTCATACGAATCCTGCTAATTGTGTTGTTTTATCTGATTGAATTAAATGGTAATACATGTACAATTTATTGCCACCCAGAAAGCTCAGTCAGGACAAAGGAGGAGAAAATAATCCCATTGTGCCCAACTCAATGCAATTTTACTACACTATAAACCACTTATTTTTCATACAAAACACAATTTTTCTAATATTTAAAATATATTTTAAATGCATGATTTAAATATTTGAACTACAGTGACTCTTTAAGATTGTTTAATTTTCTCACTTAACTCCCTAAACCTACAAAATTAACATGAAATATGCTGTAAGATATAATTTCATACATTTGTCACCAACATAAATAATGTCCCTTTGATATACATCCTTCAATATTTAATCATTTGCACCACACGGCAAGGATTCCTTCCTTAGCAGCCACATTTGCATATTACGTAATACAAGGTCACTGTAAATATGATTGCATGTTTTTTTAGGTAAAAATAACATTTTATGCATTGTTCTGAAAATAACTATATCTGACATGTTATACAAAAATGAGAATTGGTTCAAAACAATTTTACACCACTCTTCACATGTATATTATACATTTTTTGCATTTAAGTTCTTTTTTGTTTAACTCTCAGTCAACGTCCAAAAGTGTCACCATAATTTATTGTCAAAGTGTCCCTGTACAATTCTGCACTTTATTGCCCTAACAAGAAAAGAAAGACAATGATGGCAACCTTTGGACCGAAAGCTGGCATTTTAATGGAAAAGTATTGATTTTTATTACTATGTAACCATCAGAGTTTAAAGGATACTAAAAATCAGAGACTGGTTCGAAACTTGTGAGGGTGGGCTTCTCTGATCATAGAATTCTAGTATAAATGATGCTGATATATTGCAAATCCACTTATCATTTAGCATGAAACATCATCAACGAATCTCAACAGATTGTTTAATATGCCATTGATTTATTCTTACCATATGACACAAACCCCATTAATTTATTCAAGATTGAGCATTTATCATATTAATACAAATTAATAAAAATATTAGCCAATAAAATCAAAGTATACCCTAACCCTAAATTGTTAGAAAATATGTGAACATATTTTGTGATAAACTAAAAATGGATGTTTCACATTTTCCTTTGTAATGTTTTTATTAAAAAGCTTTTTTTAGTGTAGTTAAAGCTTTTATTTATCGTGATTGGGAGATGATATATCAACAAGAGTGAATTCCAAAAAAAGATGCATTTCTTTCCTACGATTAACCTTAATATCATTTGGTTGTTTTATTCCTAGAATATGCAAAATGGGTTTTCCTGAGTTAAGAGGTCAAGGGACACTCGTCTTATTAAAATATTTTTGTGCCTTGGATAACTTTCTATTTGAAAACAATTAATTACAGCTAGAGATGGGCAAATAGTTAAAATACTGATAAAATCAGTTACAATCAGTGTCCTAGCTGCCACTGATATAATTACTGGACACAATAACATTGTTCTTGAAAAAAAGCTATCTTAGGTTTGGTCTCCAAATGAATGTTTCAATATTCAGTCTATTAAGGTTGGAAATTTCATCTTGTCTATGTGCTGATACAGATATTAAAAATATCTGTATATATAGATAAATTGATTAGCAATATTTGCCCATCCCTTTCTGACACAGTCAGTCTTTTAATAAGTCTTCCATTTGGGAAGTAAGTCTATCCAACAAGTACTAGTGGTTTAGGTCAGTAATGTTGTCATGTATCCACAATTTCCCTGGATGGTGACTGCTCATGATGAGCCCCCTGTGTACTATGAATTGTCTGATTATGTGATATAGAATTTTGTTGAAGTTCTAGAGCAATGGCATTTTGAGGAAATTCTTTCACTTGTTTTTTGTATTCCAAGAAAGTGCAGGCCTTGGTTGCAATTGCAATGATGTTCTTGCCAATAAAAATGGTTGAAACTCTACTGTCCTGAAACAAGACCATGTTGACGGCTCGGATAAAAATAGTAACAATATTGATGGTCACAAGGCTTAGGACGGGGTAAAGCATCATCTTCTGTGGGGCAATGTGTTCTCCTTGCATGCTGATTTCACTCAAGGAGACACATGGGAGAATCAGCAAGAGGATATAACAGTAGAAAAACATTAGTCCCTCGGCCCAGATTGGTAAGCCGGTCTTGTGGGGTTCCCACAAATTAGCTTGAATATCCAAAATATCAAGTAAATCAAGAGCCACCCAAAAAAGACGTCCCCTTAAATCCTCCTTCTTTCTAAATGTTCTTACGTATTCCATGCTATCTAGTGCCACCAGAACCAGATACAGTCCTGGCACAGAAATGGACAACAGTAACGTCAATGCTTTTCTGGCCACGGTATCTACATTTTTTTTATCAGCTTTGTAATTCTGAAAAATAAAATACAACTTGATTTCCAGAACAAATATATACAGGAACCACAAAATCATGGCGTATCCTCTTTTGGCTGTTTTTACTTCAGCTCCGACCCAAACTGCCACATACCGTAACACAATTAAGAAGCAGATGTCACCGACCAGCACAATAATACACACTCCAATTTTTCTTGGTCCTTGGTTTTGTTCCACAAGGTAGGCATCCATAAATGCCATGCTGGTCATGATGACAATTGTTGTAAGACACACGTGACGCTTGTCTGGAGGTGGGAGCACCATGTTGGGATTGAAAATACACTTTTCACTTATTGTCACTTAACGATGACTTGTCATGAAGAAAATAAGCTTGTCATTTGTCAACCACCCGTCAGTCAGTTTTCAACTTTTTTAGACTGGGCAACCATCATGATTGTAGGTACACAAGTGCCAATATTTCATCAACCACAAATTAAAAATTCAAGAGAAAAAATGCCATTGATACTTGTATCCTTATAGATTTTGGATAGCTATTGGTAGCATAATCAATGTTCGACAGTCAACAGAAAGTTGAATTTTTGTATGGCTTACCATCACATCATATTGGAAAAAATACTATTTCTCTGTGTTTTGGCACTGAAATCGAGCAATTTCTTTTACTGTATAGAACTACAATCCAATGTCCTAATGTACTTATTGGCAAAAAGCCATGTGATGAACTGTAAGAAAAGTAGATGTTGTTTAATTGCTGGCCAGATCCCCGCAACTAATTACTTTCAGTCAGGGAATAAAAAAGTAAAAGATATTTAGAAACAGATGCATTTTTTCAAGAGGACTGCCAACAGAGGTTGAGCGTTGACACAGATAACTGGACCCATCCATTACTGGCAGATGGAAGCATGTTCTTGACTGCTTGTTATCCAAGGCTTGGTACGCTACTCCCTTCAACTGTAATTATTCAGATTCCTCTTGGTGTTGGAGTTATATTCTGAAAAGAAAACAAAATATAATACATATTAACATTATTTCCCAGTAGCAATACAATACATGATGCCCGTCGTTACATATAATGACAGACAAGATAATGACATGGTGAGATCACTTTTACATTTATTTTCAAACAGTTAGTAACATTTTTGCTCCTTTATACTGTCGAAGACAGCAGCCTGTCAAACATTGCAAAACATCTAATTGCTCATTAGGAAACACAGATCTGTCATGTAATTAGCAGGATGCAACATAAGCAATTATAATTAGACTATTTTTATACAGTAGTTGTGATTTCTATATTGAGCCTGGAGAGACACAGGTTGATTTTAGAAATCTAGTACACATTAAAGTTTTTTTTACTAATTAAAGTGATATAGCAGAGATCCGATTACTACAGAAATGAAGAAAAGACATATTAACAAATAAAATTGCAATTGGTAATTATTAGCCTTTTTGATAACTGAGCTTGGAAGTTTGGCATTTTCAGTGGCCCTTTAATGTCTACCAACAGAGTTATCAAAGTCTATCCAGCATGCATGCATCTTCTAGAGGGAGTACATTAACTCTGCATAGAAAATAATGCAACCTGTTGCAGATTCTCATTAGTTGCCAGACCAAGATATGCTGCTCAACACAAAAATAGACACACTTACAACAAGAAATGCAAGCTTTCCACCCTCAAAAATAATTGCACATCTCACAAGCAAAAACTTTACCAAAGGAAAATGGATACCTCCAGCCATCAGCAGAAGCATGACATTTATTTTTCCTGATTAAGATATAGACATGATTCATAGACATGACTTTTCCCTACCCAATTGTTTTAATCAGACTCAAGGTTTCCAAACATTTTTTTTCTTTAGAACAATGGTTATTTTATTCTTTGGGAGTTCCCTTTCATTTATTTTCACAACATCAAAAAAGCCATGATAAAATAAAACTATGAGGTTAAAGTTTAAGTACTTGGTTTCAGCCTTTATTTCATTGTATTTGATTTAGCAATCCTGATAGCACTGCCCTACTAGAATCTTGCCACATTGTTGCAGAGTATACTCACACACTTAACGCATACACAATTTCTTAAATTATTTTTGTTCCCCCTCTAGTAGAAATCATCCACAGAAAATAATTTTATCGTAACAAAATAAATCATATAATACTGTGACCTTGCTAGATAAAGGGACTGAAAATAGATTTTGTACAACATCCATCTTATCCAAGAATGCTGTGACCACAAAAAATAACACAATTCCAATATATCTTGTAGCAGCTTGACCCTATTATAGGACAGTAACTTTCCAGATAATTACAAGTCCCAAATGCCTTGATAAATGAACGTTAACACGAGGGGAACTTTTTTCTTTTTTTTTTTATGTATGATTTACTGTCATCTTTTTCTCATACCTAGATTGGTTTACTGATTAGTAAAAATGGTAATATGATTTATCTTGACTGTAAAAGAATAAAACAAATACAAAAAAAATAACTATATATATATATATATATATATATATATATATATATTGAAGAGTGAAGCAGCCGTGAATGTCCAGTAATCTAGTAAATTAGTAATTATTAATATATATATATATATATATATATATATAATATATATATATATATATATATATATATATATATATATATATAGATTAATAATGAGTATTGCAATATAATTTGATACCTTTTGTATTGGACAAACGTCTTATTTTTAATGACAAGCTTTCGAGAGGCTTAACTCCCTTTATCAAGTCTCAAGCAATACTACATGAGATGGAACACTCATTTTGAATGATAACAGCAGATGCAGATAGAGTGGAAACAGCATCTGACATCATCAGGTAAATACATATATGGGGAATAAACACAACATAGCAAAGGAAACATATATACATATATTATATACACATAGCTATTCGGCTATTCTATTCCCCTCGGGCTGGGGATTCCGGCAGGCTTGCGGCCGGTGCCTTGCTATCTCTTGCGGCCGCTCGCGCCGCAAGGAAATCGGCCGTAAGAAATTCCTATGTGCAATTCAATTGCTCCGGGAACCCTCTCTGCAAGGCTAAAAGCGAGCCGCAGCTTACTTGCAGGAAAGAGGTCCCGCTAGCACCAATTAAGCACATAAAATAGCCCAAATAAAGCCATCCTGCACTTTGCAGAGTCTATAAAGTGATATTCGGTGTTAGCAAAAATAGCACATAATTACCCTATACTCAAATCCGTAAAATATTTTTTTTTTTATATCCGTAAAATATCCATGTAAAAAGTCCAGAGGGCTTGGAGCACCTCAGACTCGCCCACGCCGCAGCCGGAAAATAAACAGTTAATTTGAACTCGGGTTTGGGCTGATGTGCCAGCTTGAGAGTGGGTTACTTTTAATCCTCATGTCCTCCAATATGATCCCTAGCATTTACAGAGCTGTACAGTGCAGGCTTGAATTTATTTTTGCGTTTTTAGATTTCTGCGCTTACGGCCGGTTCCAAGATATGCGGCCGGCCGTAAGAGGAGATCCTTGCGGGGCCGTATAATAGAATCGCGAGTTAACAGAACCCCCGCAAGGAATCGCAGCCTTACGGCCGATTTACAGCCGGTAATAGAATGAGGCCCATATACATCAATATATACATGAAAAATCAGAGCACTGTAGTCCACAGTGATATCTTTCCTGTTGGACAAACACCTCACTAAGAGTGCTAAGTCTGTTATGGTATAAGAGGAAAAAAAATCACATGAAATTCTGATAATGTGTCAGAAAACCCAAGTCTATATTAAGTCCTATATTTTTAGTGTTGAAGAATGTGATCATCTTTATTTCAAATGCTTTTCTCTCTTGGATGCTTTTAAATTTTCCTCTGAGTATTTTGACTTTGAAGTTTTGGATGGAGTGATCATTCTGGCTAAAATGGTGTCTTACTAGGCTACAATAACTGTCTTCATTATGCTTTCTTATCGAATGCCTATGTAAATTCATCTTTAAATGCATTTTTTAGCCGGTTTCTCCAATGTAACAGCCTGTGTCACATAAAGTACATTGTATTATATAAACCACATTAGATGATGTACATGAATATGATCCTTTGATGTAATAGGTTTTGTTGCTATGTGTGGCTGTATCATCATTACAAATGTGTTGGCATAATTTACAGGCATGTTTGTTACAAGGTTTAGTTCCATTTTTTGTATTCAGTTGTTCATTGGCCAATTTTCTGCTGACAAGTTTTTGTTTCAGGTTTGGTGGTTTTTTAAATGCAAGGATGGGGGTTTTTAGGAATATATATTTTAATTCAGTATCTTCAATTAGTAATTAGCAATTAGTAGTTGTATATCTTTGATTATTTTCCAAATTTTCTCTAAAATTGGATGGTATGTGGTCACTAGAGTTATACGTGAAGTCGTTTCTTTTGTTTTGTAGTTTAATAGGTGTTCCCGGGGTATTTTGATGGCAGTTGTTATTTTTTGGGTAATAATACAGGGTTTGTAACCCTTTTGTTTGAAAGATTCAGACAGTGTTTTAAAAAATTGTTATCACAGTCTCCAGTGTTTGAGCAAATCCAATGGTATCTAATAGCTTGATTATGGATGATGGCTTGTTTGGTGTGGGAAGGATGAAAACTGGAGCTGTGTAGGTAACTACATGTGTCTGTAGGTTTCCTATATATAGATGAGTGGAGAGTGCCATAGGTGATGGATATAGTAGTGTCTAGAAAGTTTACCTGTTCTGTGGAGAAATCCATTTTAAGTTTTATAGATGAATGCAAGGTGTTGAATGAATTATGAAAGTCTCTGAGTTTGCTTTCTCCTTCTGTCCAGATGATGAACAGATCATCTATGTAACGGTAGTATTTGTATGGTTTGTAAATGGATACAGATAAGATTGTTTCTTCTAGATTGGCCATAAATAGATTTGCGTATTGTGGAGCCATTTTGGTACCCATGGCAGTCCCCATCATCTGTAGGTAAGTATCTTGGTTAAAAGTAAAATAGTTGTGGGTTAGGATATAATCTATTAGTTTAACAATAATATCATGGCCATATTTATTTGCTTGTTTGTTGAAAGAAACCTAAAGCATGCCTCAGTGCCATCTTTGTGTGGGATGTTGTTGTAAAGAGACTCTACATCCATGGTAACAAGTAGTGTGTTAGCAGGTATGTCTTTAATCTGACTGAGTTTGTTGAGAAAGTCAGTGGTGTCTTGTATATAGCTACTGGTGTTAGAAACTAATGGTTTAGGGATGTTTTCAACAAATCCAGATATCTGTTCCGTCAGTGTGTCCATTCCTGTAACAATTGGTCTCCCTGGGTTGCCTGGTTTGTGGATTTTTGGCAGTAGGTAGAAAGTCCCAGTTGTAGGATTGGCCGGGATGAGTTGTTCTAATTCCTGATGTATATTTTTAGGGAATGTTTTAAGGAGTTTCTTAAGTTGAAGAGTATATTTTTCTGTAGTGTCCTGGTTCAATTTCTTATAGTAAGTGTTGTCTGAGAGTTGTCTGTTGGCTTCATTTATGTATTTATTTATTGTCCAGGTTAATACCTGGGTTTGTGGGATGTGCCCTCTCTCGCTCCGCTTCTTCCTGTGAGAGGAGCCTTCAGCCCTTATAAGCACTTCCTGTCCACATCCCTTTGCTCAGTTCATCCCTGAGCCCGTGCCTCACGGTTGCTTCTCTGCGCTCTCTTGTTTTTCAGCTTTCCAAGCCTGATATCACAAGCTCCAGTTGTTTATTGGCCTTTTTCCTACCATTATCCAAGGTAAGCTATCAACTCGTTCTAAGCTATCCTTGGTGGATGTTGGCCCAGAAATACCAAACTGCTTCCTTGCCCACTTCCAAGGTTCAGCTTTTGCTTTTAAAGCTTAGTTTTGGCCAAGTCCACCAAGTTTCTCGACTGTCCTATACCTTATTGGGTGAGTTTGGACCTGAATTTGCCATGTTGCGTCCCTTGTCCATGTCCAAGGCTACGCCTTTTAGGCTTCGTTAAGTCTGCTTTTCAAATTTTGGCCCAAATCTACTAAGTTTCCCAACTTTCCTGTACCTTTTCGGGTGGGTTTGGACCTGAATCTGAAAAGTTATGTACCTTGTCCGTGTCCAAGGTCACACTTTTAGACCTTCGTAAGTCTCCTTTTGCAGATTTTGGCCCAAATCTGCTAACCTTCAATCTTCCTCCGGCTTTCCATAAGTCCTAAACCAGCCTTCGCAAGCTTACCTCGTTCACGCTTTCCATACAAAACAAACCAGCCTTCTCAGGCTTACCTCGTTTACACTTTCTATACGAGCCAAACCAGCCTTCGCAGGCTTACCTTGTTTACGCTTTCCATACGACCCATCTCAGCCTTCACAGGAATTACTTTGTTCACGCTCTCCATAAGTCCCAAAACCAGCCTTTGCAGGCTCACTTCAATCACACTTTCATAAGTCCTAATGCTACATCAGCCCTTCATGGACCTCAACTCGTGGGCTCCCTTCCCTCTCTCCTCACCATCACTCGGCCCTTGACCCTCTTAGCAGGCCAGTTAGGGCGTAGCAATAGGCCATACCTCAGCTACACAAGGAGAGGGGCACGACCACAAAGTTTATTTCCAGGTTGTTTCCCTGGGGTTGTGGGGGGGCACTCTCCCAAATGTCCGCGAGGGCATTCTCATCGCTGGAGAGCAATGGTTCGATGTACTCGATCATACTCGATATCCCTTTAATATTTTTTTATGAAAGATGTAGTCTACCACTTATAGTGAAAGTATAAACAAAATTATTTAAACTTCAGTAAAAACTATTATATTTTAAGTAAAACATTACATGGGGAAAAATTTTAATTTAGGAAAAAAATACTATTTTTTAAACTTAATTTGCACTTTCTCAAAGCATTGTTCCCACCATCAAGTAAAGTTCTTCAACAGAGCATGCTATACATATAACACTTCAGTGGTAATCTATTACCAAAGAATGTTTATATATATATATATATATATATATATATATATATATATATATATATATATATATATTGTGATAGAATCATACAAGGGGTGTATGTAAGTAGCAGACTTACCAGAGCCCTTTTTCCCCATGGGAGTGAAAGAGTTAAGCCTCCTGCAACAGACTAATCAAGCCCAGCTGCATTCTGCCTTTAAAAGGACTACTGAGCACTCAGCAGGGTGGGTTCAGTCTGGACTGAGAGCCAGGAGAGACAGCTCTGCATGCTGAAGTAAACCCACAGACTTTTGCAGCCGAAAACTTACAGGCCTGTATACGTGAACACTTTATTTTTGCATTAGTTGATGCTAGTGAGGAAAACTGATATTTATGTTTAGTTAGTGCTTCAAGGAAAGCTAGGCTTTGTTTTGTATTATTTTTGTTTGTACCTGCTGACAAAGTAATCAGTAAAGCTCCTTAAAGCTACAACGCCTCCTGAGATACTTCATTACAGAGACGGTCAACAGGGCATTGACCCTGGAAGTGGCAGCCAGCCTGTCACAATTTGGTGGCAGTGGTGGGATATACATTGTCTGCGCTTAAGAAGACAGCCCACAGTACAAAATGGAGGCGCTAGTGAAAGCCTTAATACAGACCACTACCCATCAGCAGGAGACTACACAACAGTTCCTAAGGCAACAGGCCCAGGCGACACAAGCACTGGCGGAACAACAAGCTAGAGCCACCCAGGTCCTGGCAGAACAACAGGCCCAAGCCATGGAAGAGCGGAAGCTGCAGCGGGAGACCAATCAAATACTGTTGGCCCAGCTACAGCAAATGACACCTCTCAAACCTGCTGTGTCACCAGAGACCTGTATGAGGGGCAAGCCAAATCAGTTTCTACAAAAAATGAGTCCTGAAGACGATGTGGAAACATATCTATTGAGCTTTGAAAGAACTGCCGTCAGAGAAGCCTGGCCCCAAGGGCACTGGGCCAGCATAGTTGCACCATATTTATGTGGAGAGGCGCAAAAAGCATACCTCGACCTGGACAGTGAACAAGCCCTGAATTATGCCACCTTGAAAGCAGAGATCCTGGCCAGATCCGGGGTTACCCGCAGTGTCAGAGCACAAAGGTTCCATTCATGGAAGTTTGGGGAGAATAAGCCCCCTCGCCCACAGATGTTTGAGTTGCTGCACTTAGCCCAAAGGTGGCTACAGCCAGACAGCAATGGACCAGGGAGAATTGTAGAATTGCTGATCATGGACCGCTACTTGCGAAGCTTACCACCAGGCTTAAGAGAATGGGTGGGGCAAAACGAGCCAGAGACCCCAGACGAGTTTATCTCCCTAACAGAAAGATATCTCGCCATGAAGGAACTAACCCGTTTTTCAAAAGAGGAGACCTCTGGTGTTCAAAGGCGGTCTAACAACCCTAAGGTTCAAACTCCTAACTGGATGAGAACCAGACCAAGACTCATGAAGCCGGAAGTTGGAAGACACTCGTTACAAGGGAACCCAGAAAGGTTAGTACCTGAAGAAAACAAGCAAAGAGGGACCCCAGTAAGCAAGATCAAATGCTTTTACTGTGGGGAATTCGGACACCTAGCTGTCTATTGCCCAAATAAGGAGGAACCCATGCAGTGTAACCTGGGGGAACATACGTACCACTGCAATATGACCAACCTGGTAGGAGTGGCTGGAAAACTACATCAGTTCGTCAAAGCCATAAAAGTGAATGGGAAGGAAACCATAGCTTTAATTGACTCTGGGAGTGCGGTGACCCTATTTTCGACCAAAGTTATAAAATCCAGCAAAATACAAAACTCAAGGAAGGTGGGCATCACCTGTGTACATGGGACAGTGAACCTGTACCCTACTGGTACCGCAGCACTGGAGGTTCAGGGGAAAAAGATGTTGCTCACCGCTCCTGTAATAGCCAATCTGCCCTACCCTGTTGTATTAGGCAGGGATTTTCCACAACTTGAAGACCTCCTCCAAACAGGAAAAGGTGAAAACCAAAGACAATCCGAACAGAGTGGCCCAGAGGCCAAGGAAACCCTGTGGTCACTCCCACCGTTTGTGGACCAGGATCTATTCTCCGGATCCGGGAAAACCCGCAAAACGAAGCGGGAGAGAAAGAAAGCTAAGCGCTTAGGCACAAAGATAAGAAGGAAAGCCGTTGAGGAGGCTTTAGCAGCCTGCCAGACAGGAGAAAGGAGGGAGACCGTCCAGAAAGGTCCCACGGCTCAATCTGATGAAGAAAGGGCCCAAACGGGAGAACATGTAGAAGGGGAACTTTCTCCACTGCAGTGTTTCCCTGACAAGTATGACTTTGCACGTGACCAAGCTGTGGATCCGATCCTACAGAACATACGTCGTCAGCTTGTGGAAGTGAACGGGACTCCGGTCACCGGGAGAGAGAGGAGACAGGGCCCTTATTTCATACTGCGGAATAACTTGCTGTACAGGGTCGTTCCTTCGAAGGAAGAAACACTGGAGCAGCTCCTAGTTCCCCGAGCACAAAGGAGGAAAGTCCTTGATCTGGCACACCGTAACCTCCTTGGGGGCCACCTTGGGAAGGATAAAACCCTGGGAAAGATATTGAAACGTTTTTTCTGGCCTGGCATTTTTGCTGAAGTAGCCCAGTACTGTGCATCTTGCCCTGAATGCCAATTGGCAGCTCCCCGCTCCGACCTAAGAGCTCCACTGGTATCTTTACCCATAATCGAGGAGCCGTTTTCAAGAATAGCAATGGATCTGGTGGGTCCACTAGAAAAATCAGCATGAGGGCACCAATACATCCTCGTAATAATGGACTATGCCACCAGATACCCGGAGGCCATACCCTTACGCACTGCTACCTCGAAAAATATAGCAAAAGAGCTCATTCAACTATACTCAAGGGTGGGGATACCCAAAGAAATCCTAACAGACCAAGGGACCCCTTTTGTGTCAAAGCTGATGAGGGACATGTGCCAGCTTTTACAGGTGAAATCACTCCGGACCTCGGTTTACCATCCGCAAACAGACGGACTGGTAGAACGGTTCAATAAAACTTTGAAGAGTATGCTAAGAAAAGTTGTAGCACGAGATGGGAAAAATTGGGACTTACTCCTACCCTATTTACTCTTTGCCATAAGAGAAGTCCCCCAAGCTTCCACAGGATTTTCTCCCTTCCAACTCCTCTACGGCCGCCATCCAAGAGGAATTCTGGACATATTAAAGGAAGAATGGGAAGAGCAAATAGTGCCGGGCGAAAATATTGTGGATTATGTGAGGAACATGAGAGAAAGAATTGCCAAAGTTATCCCTCTGGTGCGAGACCATATGGAACGAGCTCAAAGTAACCAGCAAACCTATTACAACCGCACGGCCCAGGTGAGGAAGTTTCAACCCGGAGACAGGGTTCTAGTGTTAGTGCCAACAACCGAAAGCAAATTACTGGCCCGATGGCAAGGCCCCTACGAAGTTATTGAAGCTATAGGTGAGGTGGATTACAAAGTCAGTCAACCTGAGCGTCGCAAGAGAGAACAAATATATCATGTAAACCTTCTAAAACCCTGGAAAGAGCAAACAAAAGTGATGGATGTCACTTGTCTGGCTGAGGAGTCAGAAGATGCCAGCGAGTCCAAAATCTGTATTGAACCTCCGAAAGCCTATGTATCACAAGAGTTGTCCCCTGCACAAACAGAGGAAACCTACAAAATGCTGAAGCGGAACGCGGATGTGTTTTCCACCAACCCAGGTCGCACCACTGCCATTTACCATAATATTGTCACTAAACCAGGCGTGAGAATAAGGATTAAACCTTACCGCATACCTGAAGCAAAGAGAACCGAAATAAGGGCTGAGGTGAACAAAATGTTAGAACTTGGAGTAATCGAGGAGTCTCAAAGCGAATGGTGCAGCCCCATTGTCCTGGTTCCAAAACCTGATGGAACTGTCAGGTTTTGCAGCGATTTTCGCAAGCTAAACGCTGTATCCGAGTTTGATGCATACCCTATACCTAGAGTAGACGAACTAATCGAGCGACTCGGAAAAGTGAGGTTTCTAACAACGTTGGATTTGACTAAAGGGTACTGGCAAATACCCTTGACGCAAGCGGCCAAGGAGAAAACCGCCTTTTCAACACCTGACGGTCTTTTTCATTACAAGGTGCTACCTTTTGGATTGCACGGAGCACCGGCTACTTTTCAGAGACTGATGGATAAGCTGTTACGCCACCATTCAGAGTACGCAGCCGCTTACCTAGATGACATAATCATCAATACCGATTACTGGGAGACACATCTGCTGAAAGTGGAAGCAGTTTTGGAAGCCCTAAGGCGCGCACACCTTACAGTAAACCCCGGAAAGTGTGCCATCGGTCTGAGTGAGGCCAAATATTTGGGATATACGGTGGGGAGAGGAGTTGTTCGACCCCAGCTCAACAAGGTGAAGGCAATTCAGGACTGGCCACAACCTCTGAATAAGAAACAAGTAAGGGCCTTCTTGGGGATAGTAGGGTATTATAGGAGATTCATACCCCATTTCTCTACAAGAGCTGCCCCCCTGACAGACCTTACAAGAAACAGAGCGCCCAACATGGTTAAATGGAGTTCAGAGGCTGAAGCAGCGTTCACGGATCTAAAGTCGGTCCTATGTCGTAATCCTGTGCTAGTGACCCCAGATTTTGGAAAGGAATTCATCTTGCAGACGGATGCTTCGGGAGTGGGACTGGGCGCTGTGTTATCGCAAGTAGTGCAGGACGAGGAACATCCCATTTTATTCCTGAGCCGCAAACTGTTGCCACGAGAGCAGAAATATTCCATCGTGGAAAAGGAATGCCTGGCCATCAAATGGGCCACGGAGGCGCTTCGTTACTATCTCTTAGGGAGGAAGTTCACTCTGGTCTCTGACCATGCACCCCTGCAATGGATGCAGCAGAATAAGGAAAAAAACAGCCGGGTAACGAGATGGTTCCTGTCCCTGCAGCCCTACTGTTTCCGTGTCCTCCATAGAGCCGGCAGCCTACATGCTAATGCGGATGCTTTGTCTCGAATTCATTGCCTCACGGCGTTGGCCGCTCCACCCAGTGGTGTCGAGCTGGGGAGGGGGATGTGTGATAGAATCATACAAGGGGTGTATGTAAGTAGCAGACTTACCAGAGCCCTTTTTCCCCATGGGAGTGAAAGAGTTAAGCCTCCTGCAACAGACTAATCAAGCCCAGCTGCATTCTGCCTTTAAAAGGACTACTGAGCACTCAGCAGGGTGGGTTCAGTCTGGACTGAGAGCCAGGAGAGACAGCTCTGCATGCTGAAGTAAACCCACAGACTTTTGCAGCCGAAAACTTACAGGCCTGTATACGTGAACACTTTATTTTTGCATTAGTTGATGCTAGTGAGGAAAACTGATATTTATGTTTAGTTAGTGCTTCAAGGAAAGCTAGGCTTTGTTTTGTATTATTTTTGTTTGTACCTGCTGACAAAGTAATCAGTAAAGCTCCTTAAAGCTACAACGCCTCCTGAGATACTTCATTACAGAGACGGTCAACAGGGCATTGACCCTGGAAGTGGCAGCCAGCCTGTCACAATATATATATATTTATATATTTATTTATATAATGCATATATATATATATAATGCATATATAAATATAAATTTGCACTAACATCTATTAGTTCATAGATAAGGAAGATAGCAATCCATAGATATGAGAAATTAGGGAACTTTTTTAATTAAAAGGCCACACTATAATATAAGCTATTGGTGGGGAATGTAAAGTTATGTCTTTAGCATTGTCCAGCATGGTCTTTCAAACTCTCTCATGAGCTCCTGTGCTGACAAGGCCTACTTCGAACTTTAAAATCCGATCAGAGAAAAAGCTGACAAATTTAGAAATATATTGCAGAATTTAAAGCTTTATAGCACTTCCTGGACATTCACAAGATGGAGGATACAACAAAAGAGCTCAGTAAATCATCTTACACAAGATGGTGTGTTTGTGCAGTATGCAACAAACTAACAGCATTAACCCCAAACACACCTCCAAGACGACCACTTCCTTGCTAAAGAAGCTGAAGGTAAAGGTGATGGACTGGCCAAGCATGTCACCAGACCTAAACACTATTGAGCATCTGTGGGGCATTCTCAAATGGAAGGTGGGGCAGTGCAAGGTCTCTAACATCCACCAGCTCTGTGATGTCATCGTGGAGGAGTGGAAGAGGACTCCAGTGGCAACCTGTGAAGCTCTGGTGAACTCCATGCCCATGAGGGTTAAGGCAGTGCTGGAAAATAATGGTGGCCACACAAAATATTGACACTTTGGGCCCAATTTGGACATTTCCACTTAGGGGTGTACTCACCTTTGTTGCCAACGGTTTAGACATTAATGGCTGTGTGTTGAGTTATTTTGAGGGGACAGCAAATTTACACTGTTTCACATTGTAGCAGAGTGTCATGTCTTCAGTGTTGTCACATGAAAATATATCATAAAATATGTACAAAATTGTGAGAGGTGTACTCACTTTTGTGAGATACTGTACATATATATATATATATATATATATATATAGGGCCTCATTCTATTAACGGCCGTAGAAGATGCGGGGCCGCAAGGACCGGCCGCAAGCTATTCGGCTATTCTATTCCCCTCCGGCCGGAGATTCCGGCAGGCTTGCGGCCGGCGCCTTGCTATCCCTTGCGGCCGCACGCGCCGGAGGAATGCCTTTGATCTAAAACGGCTGCAAGAGTTTTGGCCGCAAGAAAAGCCCGGTTGCTATTTAATTGCTCCGGGAACCCTCTCTGCAAGGCTAAAAGCGAGCCGCAGCTTACTTGCAGGAAAAAGGTCCCGCTAGCACCAATTAAGCACATTATAAAGCAGAAATAAAGGCATCCTGCACTCTGAGGAGACTATAAAGTGATTGTAGGTGTTAGCAAAAATATTACAACATTCCCCTATACTCAAATCCGTAAAAAAAAAATTTTTTTATATATATGTCAAATATCCATGTAAAAAGTCCAGAGAGCTTGGAGCACCTCAGACCCGGCCACGCTGCGGCCGGAAAATAAACAGTTAATGTAAACTCGGATTTGGGCTGATGTGCAAGCTTGAGAGGGGGTTACTATTAATCCTCATGTCCCCCATTATGATCCCTAGCATTTACAGAGCTTTACAGTGCTGTCTTGAATTTATTTTTGACTTTAAAGATTTCTGAGCTTACGGTCGGTTCCAAGATATACGGCCGGCCGTAAGAGGAGATCCTTGCAGCATTGCGGCCGTTTTACGTCCGATAATAGAATGAGGCCCCTAGTAATTAAATAATTATTATATAAATAGTAATATAATATAACATATTATGTGTATACCTGTAATTTTTTTGTTTTCATAACGATAATAAAACATAGCAGTGCATATATATATATACTAGAATATTGCTCGTCAAAAAATGACGGCAATGAATTAGAAAGTGAGCTAAGGGGGTGTTTGGTGTATATAATGTGGCTGATGTAGCGTCGATCGTTTTCTATGTCGTGCAAGTTTTTCGGAATATACGTAGCTGTTTTGGGTGTTTATGGAAGTGTTTTGCGTATTTAGGGACCTGTAGCCTCGTTTTTGTTTTGTTCGGCGGCCATTTTTTCTCCCGTTTAGAGAATTTTTTAGTGTCTAAACTGCTTTAATTTCATTTAAATTGAGGTGTAACTTTAGTTTTCGAGGTCCTGGATGCTCCCTCTTGCTGTAGGTAAGCTTTTTATGTATTTGTTGTGTGTATTTGTTGGATTTTTTATGTTTTCATGTGCGCGTGTTGCGGTCATTTTTTGCGAGGTCGTAATGTGTGGTAAGGTGTCTGGTATTTTATTTGCGTTACCACGTAAAGTTTGCGAGGGTCGCAGTTGTGTAAATTTTGCGAGGGTCGCAGTTGCTGGCAAGGAGCGCCGAAGGCGCTCCTTGCCAGCAACTGCGACCCTCGCTTAACGAGGGTCGCAGCTCGCTGCACGAGCCAGCAAGCGTGAGCAATGGCTCGTATGCTCACAACTATATATGTGATTTTTTTTAAATATGTCTCCATCTTTGGCCGCTTGAAATGTTAGAGGTCTACTGGTCTAAAGTATAAACCTTAGTTCCCCAATCTTTCTCTCAGTTACTTTTGATTTTTAATGAAATCAAGCTGTTCTATTAATAGGTTTTATTTATAAGATTCCAGTTTACTTTACAATGTGATAACAGCAGGGTAACATACAGAAATGAACAAAGCGCACATTCCCGTACAGAAGGTATTGATAGCTTCATTCTCAGTGTCTCCAGCACTGACAATTGCTGCTGAATTACCCTGTTTGCAGTTATATTTCACAGCCAGGAGCCTGTGCAAAACTCCCAGAATCCACAATAATAAGTACAAACGTGTATAATTAGCCAGTGTCTCCGATGCCATTTTGAAGCCTGTTCTAAGTGCTGGCTGACACTTTTTTCCCACCTTTGCCACCAGAGAAAGAGCATAATTACACCCAATCTAACATTGAAATCTCTGTATTCTGTGCAGGATTCTGCCGTGCATTGTACATGTACAATTAGCGCTCGAGAGTCGTAAATTGTCTGGTACTGTAATTTAAGGTAAAATACCATCCTGTTTAGAGACACCGCAGCTATTTGTTCCTATCTGTGTATTATTTTATTTCTATCCTGACAGCTATGGATGCAGAATTTCACAGGATTGAACTGCAGGAAATATTACAGAGCATTTTATATATTATTATGACCACTTTTGGTGTCAGCAGCGCATAGCCAATGGAATATGGCACCTATCGTGAGCTCGCTTGGTGGGTTTATAAGTGGACATGTAGGCATTCGGCAAACATGTCTACCATCACTGTCATTGGTGTTATGAGCTTTATCCAACTTTGGAAAAAGGGATGGCCATTGGCTTTCAGGCCAAGGGTGGCTGTATTTATAAAAAAGCGCAGTTTATGAATTGTTTGCATGCTTCTGTGGTGTACCATGACTGGACAAATGGCACCATTGCGAATAATTGGCTTTGAAACTGTGTTGCACCACATGCGTTTGATGTCACAGGGGAACGCTGGCTGCGAAAGTGTGTGAGAGCCAACCAACACGCTACAGTTGAGCAATTCACCGTCTAAATAAAACAGGGGCTACCAGACGTGTGTCTAAAATGACAGTACAGAGAACCCTGTTGCGTATAGGGCTCCGAAGCAAACGGCTAGTCACTGCACCCAGGCTGACAGATGTTCATCATCAGAAATGGCTTCAATTTTCACAACAGTACTGAAATTGAACCTCTTCTGATTAGCAAAGGCTTGCCTTCTCTGATGAGTCATGCTTTCTGCTCCATTGACGGAACGTTGGTGAATAAACACTCTGAAACCATTGTTGGAAGAACATAAGCTGGTAGTGGCAGCGTTATGGTCTGAGGAACACTTTCTTGGCATTGTCTCCAGGGAAGACAGTAACCATGCATGGGTGTACTTGGTCTGCAAAGATGTATAGATAACCCAATCGTCTGAGAGTGCCTTCTAGAGGTATGAGTGGACCCAGACAATGCCAAGAAAACGTTCCTCAGACCATTACACTGCCACTACCAGTCATATGGCCAGAATTGTTCAGGAATGTTTGGAGGAGCACAACAAAGACTTCCAAGTACTTCCCTGGCCTCCAAATTCTCAGTATGGATCCTCCACCACACACTCTTCAGCAGCTATCATATGCACTGCAGTCTGCATGGCTCCAGATACCCTTGCCAATCTTCTAGCATATTATTGACTCTCTACCATGATGTCTAGCTGCTGCCCATGCTGCATACAGTGGCTATTCGAGATATTAGCTGGTGGTCATAATAATGAGACTGGAACACACACATATATATATATGTGTGCATCTCACTTTTTTCTTTGCAGATATAAGCAGTTGGTTAATCATAAACACATTCTATTTTAACTTGTGATTCTTAAACAGAGTAAAAGAGAGTAAATAACAAATACAAGATAAGTGTAGTTACAAACTTCAAACTGGAAAATTCTTGTGCAGTGAACATCCCATAATGGTTGTTTGTTCAAGGAAGTTATTATAATATAGAACAAACCCACTATTGTACACCAACAATATATATAGTACACAGCATAATAAAAAAACTTATTCATGCATAATTGATATCTTCTAGCATGTTAGGCAGTCATTAAAACAACTGGTTCAAGGGAAAAAGAGAAGAAGTAAGAAGTGGAGGAAAACAAGAAGAGGTGGAAGAGAAAAGGCAAAAAGGGGGGAGTAAAAGAGAACGTGAGATGCAGAAGGGTATGATGTATGTGCGAAGGAGAGGGTGAAAAATAGGAAGGAGGAGAATACAAACTAAGGGATGGAGGATGAGATTGAGAGAAAAGTGGGTGGAAGATAGGGAGAAAGTGAAGATGAAGGAGAGAAGACATAGGGGATGCGGAGAGGAAGAAAAAGGAATGATAAAGGGAGATAAATGAAAGATGAAGATAAATCGAGATAAATGGAAGATGAAGGGGAGAGGGGAAGAGGTAATTGGAAGAAATTAGGGGAGGAGAAAATAAAAAGAAATATGGAGGAGTAGAAGGTCATTGGGATGGATGAAGGAATTAAAGAAAGGAGGATATAAGAGATGGAGACTAGGGTGCCAGAGAGAAGGGAATGGGAGAAAGGAGTGTAAAGGGAGGTAAAAGAAAGAAAGAATAGATAGAGAAGAGGGAGAAACTAGATGGAACAAAAGGAAAAAGAAGGAATGGAGGGTGAAGTAAGGAATGAGAGGAAGAGAGAGGGAGCTAAAGACAAGTGGAGAAAGGCAATGATAGAGTGGAGAGAAAAGGAACTGAGAAATAATAGTTGTGAAGGAGAGAGAAAGCGGAAGGTTGGAGGATCGCTATAATAGTTTCAGTCATAGTTTTGAGTAACACCAACGAGATGCGCTCTACACAGGCTTTACTCACAACTGCTAACAGCACACTGCTAGAAAATCACGCATGCGCAGTTGCCTCCGTGAATCGCATTATGCTGTCAGCATTCTAGCAAATAGAGACATAGATCTAATAATATACTCTGATAATGGGGTCAAGGGTCTTGAGTGACTTACACGTAAGAGGTGGTTGGGGTGGCGGGAGAAAAAAGGGGGAAAAAAAGTCAACTGTAGTCTGACCATCAGACAGGATCCCTATAGGATATGATCAGTTTGCATTTGGTCATCTGGGCAAATTAGGTCTGGTTTTTAAGGTCTAGGTAATTTTTGGGCCCTTCAGTCCTATGAATGCCAGGATTTCTGGATCACTCTGCTTTTATATTCAAGTTCTCTTTGATGTAGCTCCTGTGGGTTACTCAGTTTCATTTATTTTTATTCATCCACCATTACTCAATTGGAGATATGCTTAAATTCTGGACTGTTGGTGGAACTGAATTGCCCACAATTAGTCTAGGTGGTAGGCATATATAAATATATTATTTTGCAGTGGACTTTAAAACTCTAAAATCTTGGGGGCAGAGTCTGAGGTGGCTGCAAAAGTGGATGAAGTGTTTAAAGGGATATGGAAGGTTCTGGGATGTTAATAGGTATATAATGTGCCTTTGTATCATTTTACTTTTATTCTATTAAGAAGTGCTTATAAGCTCTGTTTATACTGCCTAAAATCAAACAAATAGTTCCTGTATGGGTATGCTCATGGCAGCGTATGCAGACACAGACTATGTAGTACTGGGGTCCAATATCTCATACTTACCAATCAGTGACCATTTGTCAGCAACATTCTGCACCTTGCTGCTGAGACGTGGGTCCACCTCTAATTTTCTGGTGGCACTAAATCACTAATCATAAATTCCCTTCATCTACAAGTTACCTTTTTAACCACATCTCATTAAATATTATGTTTTATTAAAAATGTATTTACTGATGATTTTTTTTTGAAAATTGATAAATAGAGTACTTGTTGTCCCGTCCCAGAGGGTTTAAGCTCTATGCACCCAATCTGGTACTTGTATATATAGGACACTACTATGCACATCCAGCCCCACAGAGTCCGTGTCTTCACGAGCTGCAGAGGACTGACCCATACCGGTGCTATTTGTTTAATTTTAGGCAGTAAAAACTAAGCTTATAAGCACTTCTTAATAAAATAAAGAACATAAAAGAAAAAAAAATAGACAGGTATATTATATATTATATACCTAGTAAACTCCAGGAAACTTCCATATCCCTTTATGAAAGAACAAAATAAGATATACAAGGGAAAATATTTTTACAACATGTTACATAGTAATTGAGGTTGAAAAAATACTTTCAGTCCATCAAGTTCAACCTTTTAAGATCTCCTCTGATCTGCAATATGCAGATTAGTTGTTAATTGATCAAGAGGAAGGCAAACAGAAAGAAGCCCCACGTGAAGCCAATTGTCTCAAAGGAAAAAAAAAAGAATTCCTTCCTGACCCCATATATTGGCGATCAGATTCATCCCTGGATCAATACTCTCTCTCTAATTAACCAGGATAAGCCTGAATGCCATTTTTAATTAAAAATAACTCCAGCCCCCTTTTAAAATTATCTATTGAATCCGCTGTCACCACCTCCTTTGGTAGAGAATTCCACAGATTAACCACCCTTACAGTAAAGAATCCTTATTTTCTTTAAGGTGCAATCTTTTTCTTCTAACCTCAAATCATGTCCTCTTGTCAGTTGAAAACATCTTGGCACAAAAAGTTCACTTGACAAAGCTTTATACTGACCCTGGATGTATTTATATAGCGTAATCATATCCCCTCTTAGATGCCTTTTTTCTAGAGAAAATAAGTTTAATTTGGTTAGTCTTTCTTCATAACTTCGCCCCTCCATTCCCCGTATTATTTTTTTGCCCTCCTCTGTACCTTTTCCAGCTCTAAAATGTCCTTTTTATGAAGTGGTGCCTAAAATTGTACTCCATGTTTCAAATGAGGGTGTACTAGGGATTTGTATAGTGGCAGAATTATATTTGCTTCCCTTGCTTCTATACCCTTCTTAATACATGCTAATATGTTACTTGCCTTTGCAGCTGCTGCTTGGCATTGAGCACTGTTACCTAGCTGGTTGTCCACAATCACTCCTAAATCCCTTTCAATATCAGATACCCCATAGATTTGCTCCATTAAGATTATAAATTGCATGGCTATTTTTCCTTCCCAGATGCATAACTTTACATTTATTCATATTAAATCTCCTCTGCCATTTAGATGCCCATTCCTCAATTTTATGTAAATCCCTTTGGAGGGAAAGTACATCATTATCTGATTTAATTACCTTGCACAACTTTGTGTCATCAGCAAAAATGGAGACACTACTTTCCAGTCCCACCTCTAAGTCATTAATAAATATGTTAAAAAGGAGAGTACCTAATACAGAACCCTGAGGAACCCCACTTACCACATTAGTCCAATCAGAGTATGTTCCATTTACAACAACCATTTGCTTCCTGTCTTTTAGCCAGCTCTCAATCCATGAGCAGATATTTACTGCAATTCCTGCATCCCTTAGTTTGCACAATAGTCTTGTGGCACTGTATCAAATGCCTTTGCAAAATCCAAAAAGACTACATCCAATGAGTTGCCTTTGTCCAGGTTCCTACTAACCTCCTCAAAGAAACTAATTAGATTTGTTTGACATGACCTATCCCTCAGAAATCCATGTTGACTCCTACTTATAATCCTGTTCAAATAGACATATTATTGTATATTATTCCTTATTAACCCTTCTAAAAGCTTTCCCACTACAGAAGTGAGGCTCGCTGGTCTATAATTTCCTGGATTTGCTCTTGCTCCCTTCTTAAATATAGGTATCACACCTGCTTTTCACCAGTCATCTGGTAGCGACCGAGTGCTGAGTGAATCTTTAAAAATTAGATATAATGGTTTGGCTATTACAGAACCCAGTTCCCTCAGTACCCGTGGATCAGGACCTGGGGCTTTATTAACACTTATTTTTTCCAACCTCTTTTGGATTTCTTCCTGCGTTAACCAATTATTTAGTGATTGTTGTGTAGCCCCATTATGTTGCCTTGTCCCAACCACTGGTACCTCCCTTGTGTATACCGAAGAAAAGAACCTATTTAGCTCATCTGCCTTTTCCTGGTCACTAATTATCAGACTGTGTCACATTTTAATGTTCCTATAGCTTCCTTCCTGGCCTTCTTCCCATTAATATGTTTAAAAAATATTTTAGGGTTAGTCTTACTCTCTTTTGCAACAAATTTTTCATTTTCTACTTTAGCCAGTCTAATCGCGCTTTTGCAAGCCTTGTTGATTTCCTTGTACTCCAGTAAAGCAGTCTCTGTCCCCTCTTGTTTGTATAATTTAAATGCCTGTTTATTACTCTTTATCTTAATCTTTAATTCATTGCTAAGCCGCCTTGGATGTAATTTACTCCTTTTACTTTTATTCCCACATGGTATATGCCGATGTGTATGTATATTTAGTAAGGATTTGAACATTGTCCATTTATGTTCAGTATTTTTACCTGCCAGTTCTCTGTCCCAGTCTATACTTTGTATTGCTGCCCTTAGACCGTTAAAATCTACCTTTTTAAAATTAAGAGTTTTTGTTGGCCCCTTAAAATTTAGTTTTTTTAATTTAATCTCAAACGAGACTGTGTTGTGATCACTGTTTCCCAAAGGTTGCCCTATTCCAACATTTGATGCTATATCAATATTATTTGTGATAACGAAATCCAAGATAGCCTTATTTCTAGTAGGCTCCTGTATAACCTGGGCCAGATAATGATCCCGAGTGTACTCAAGAACCTGCTCCCCTTAGATGAACTGCAGGTCTAATACATCCAGTTTATTTCAGGGTAATTAAATTCTCCCATTATTAGAACTTGTCCATGCTTAGCTGCATATCCAATCTGTCTGTTCTTTCATTGTCTAGACACCTATACATTATTTTTGGAATTTTCTACAGGATTCAATTACTTTATTTAGTAAAAAGAAATTGTTTATCTCCCTTTTGCTTTCCTAGCCTATTCTCACATCATCCACGTACAACAATGTCTTAAGAACCGTATCAAGGTTCCTCCAGAATTCTGATGATGTTCTAAGATATAAGTTCCTATTTTCTCTAACACAATAGCCTTGCGCTCTTTGCTTTAACCCACTGATCATTTGCAAATCTAAGAAGCCAAGAACATTTTCAATAACCTGACTTTACATATCTCCCATCGTCGTTTGAATTTCCATTTCTTCTATTCATCTGAATCAATGGCTTCTCTTGCCGTCAAATCCTGAGATATCTGGTGAGACAAAACAGAGCCACTATCTTGGACAGGATCCAGGCTTCCTTTCTCCCCAGGCGCACTCAGACAGCCTTTTAAACTATGAATGCAACTCGCAAACAAATTAAGCCTCTTCCATCCATTGCTCCCCCCTTAGTCACCACCATCATCTCTCGCCCATTAACAAAAGTCGTGTTCCTCAAAGCAGACTAAATCCATCACCCAATTCATTTTATTAGAGACACTGTCAAATGTAATTAGCTATGAGATTACAACACAAAGCAGTATTGCATTAAGCCTCTCCGCATAAGGTTAAATTCATAGCTCGCTGCTAACACCGGGCGCCTAATTTGCAGTGATCATAGAAGCATTAGTTATGGATGCATCAGGAAGACGAGCTTGGAAAATTAAAATTAGCACAAGGTGAAATATTCCCTGCTTATTTTGCTATTATTGTTTTTGCTCAAGTATACCATAGGGAAAGAATTACTAAGCTTTGGCATTGAGCAAGAAGTGCTTAAAGGGACACTGTAATCCCAACAATAAGTTGTTTTTAACTTAAAGAGCATTCCAAATTATTTATACATTGTTTCATCCCAAAAATTCAGCATTGATTGTCCTACTTCTTTAACCTAAAATGGGTCTCAATATGCAAATTTGCAGCTCAGAATGCTGGGATCTAACTGCAGGGCTACAAACAGGACTAGATTTGAGGATTTCCTTTCTGTGCACAGGAGAGTCAATTAGGATGACTGAATAAGCGATTGACTCATCTGTGCGCATCAGGGCTATCTTCAAATCATGGTCTATGCCAGGAATAAATTACTTTGGAATCAAATGGCTAGTGCAATATATAGCTAGTATATAGCTCTTTAAAATAGTTAATAAACACCTGGTTTTGGGGGACAGTCTTTAAATAGAACCATTGAAGCGTGATATTTATATATATCTATTTTAAACAACCTTGTAATGAGCAAAATGTTTTACACTGTTTAAAATAATTATTGCCCTTGATTTTTAATTATTGGATTCAGTTTTGCTTTAATGACATTTTGATTCTGTTCCTAAAAGGATTAGTAGACTGGAAAAAGTAGTAGGATTTGTGCATTCAGAAAATAAAAACTCTGTTTAGTTTTTTTGAAAACTGCCTCTTTAAATAGATAGACAACATAACTCAAGACGTAACACTCTCCCTCAAGCTACAAACAAACAGTTCAAGGTAGTATACCCCACTATACAATCAGAGCCATCTGCATATAAGACCCTGCATTGCATACCTACTAATGTTATTTTGTTACATATTTCATAAATCTGTGAAGTTTTTACAAAACTACAGTGGTCCTTTAATGCTGTAATTAAGAATTACAATGGCTGTGTTTTTTAGGTAGTTGGAATGTGATTATTGGTTTCAATCGAATATCAAATATATATATGGGCTAGTTCACTAAAAGATGGGTAGAGGGGACCTTGTGCACCGGAACAGATTCACTCAAATGTATTTAATAGACTAACTACACTTCGAGTGCAGGACCCATCATCACCATTTAAATATTTCCATCAGGAATGAGCAGTCACGTCTGCACTGACCCTCAAACCATCCACCTGAGCAGAAGCACTGGCCAACTGATATCTTCCCCAGTTCCATTCACCATTAGGACTGAGCAGTCACTTCTGCAGGGGCTAAGCCAGTGACACTGGGCCTCAAATTATATATCTGAGCAGACGCACTGACCAACTGACATCTTCCCAGTTCCATTCACCTTGGTTTATTTTACCTAGAATCTCAAACATCTTCCCTTCTGCCTCTGAAGTCCTTTCCCCCTCTCCCTTTCCCCCCTCTCCCTCCCCTGTGTCTCCTCCCCCCTCCCCTGTGTCTCTTTCCCCCTCTCCCTCTCCTGTGTCTCTTTTCAGCCCTCTCCCTCCCATATCTCAAGCTGCTCAAGGGCACTTCCCTGTAAAGGGCGACTCATTTCACACTTCAGGATGTTCCTTGGCATAAAAAAAGAAATACTGCAGTTCACAGGCTGGGGGTGAACCCCTGGAATTAGAGAGATACAAGGGGGAAGAAGCTGCAGTGCTGAGGGGTGTCGGAGATGCAAATCTGGCCCTGATCATACCCATGTTTTACTCTACCCCAGCTCTATGGAATGTGTAAGCACTATATACATGAGAGATAATAATAATAAAATATCCTAGAAATTGGTGCCACGTTAAAATGTATGATAAACATACATATATAAGTTTCCTTTAATAAAATGCAGAAAGCAGCTACAGTGTCAGGCCACTGCATAGTGTAAAAACATATTTATTTTTTGTTAAGAAGAAAACATCTTAAAAAATAATGAGCTGATATGATCCACAAAGCCACTTTTAAGTCTCTGTGGGAGTGAAAGAAAACACATTAATGTAAGCCTAAACAACATCACACATCACTGGCTCCTTGCAAGATTTGTTTTAGAGATATCCCTGCTGTTTACTTTCTGACATCATCAATTACAATTTGAAATAATAAAAGACAGGTCTGCAGTACATGATCTATACAGCGATTAATTCTAATTTAACAGATCCCGAAGTCTGATCACTTTGCAGGAGCTAATCTGTAAAGTACAGGGTTTTTTAAGATGTTTATTTAGTTACTAGATGTAACAAAACTTTAATGTATTTGATATGTTTTATGTGTTTTTTTATTGCATTTTTAATCTTTTTAAATCATGTGTTGGTTGAGATATAGGCATTTTAGTTATGCTTTATACAGCCATTGAAGCTCTCCCACAAGCAACTGTATAGATAATAAGGATGTAAAATTGGCCACACAACCAAAGAGCTGCTTCATGTGTTAGGAGTCAGGAGAGACAAGCAGCTGCAGCAGTCAACAATAAAAGCTCTTACATTCAACCTGGTGAAACATATACCCTGTGGCATGGTTTATTCTGCATGGGAGATTAACTGTCTGCAGTGTTTTAAACGTTATATAAAGAGATGAATAGCAAGGTAAGAGTCTGTGACTGTCAATGCACTACAGAACCCATAGTTTACAAGTATCCAAATGTTACAGTTTATATCTGTTCTTATATCTGTATTTTGTGAAATCATAACCATAACAACAACAACAAAAACACCTGGTTTAGAACTCCAGACTTAAAGTGCTGGAGGTTAATGCTCTACATACTAAACCAATGCTAAACAACACAGTCCCCAGAGGCTACATGCAACCTTTGGAAACGTTTAATGTTTGTCTATATTTCATTTTAATTTTTTCTTCACTGGAAAAATATTCTGTGAGGATTCAATACCTACCTGCATCATTTTAGGATGCCATTCTCTACATTGTGTTATTATTGGGCAACATGGATGCATTATTCATGATCTCAGAGCAATCTAATCCTCTCCTGATATAGAGGGGTACCATTTCACATGGTCATCTGAGATTGACACAGTCAAATTTGGGGGTAACTACTTCTCCCCTATAGCAGTGTGCTGGACTCTAATCCTGTGTTCAATTAAATACCCACTGAAGTTTCATATCTAGTATGCTCTTATGAAGCATAGCAGAGGTCAGACAAGATAACCTTGTGGATAAGCACAACCAGAGACATAATGATAGCTGTGCCTGGCGTGTGGGTAGGGACACAGATAGTCTGATATGACTGAATGACTAAACACACATAAGAAGCAAAAGTGCCCATATAATATGCCCGTTCTATCAACCTAAAAGCTGGGGTTAAACCTCCCAGGATGGGCTTCTGTTTATCTTAGGCATGTGTCATGTAAGCTTCCATGCTTATGGATTACACAACTTCTAATGTTACAAGTTTGTTACAGATTTCTCAAACATGTAAAGTTATTTCAAACTACCAAAGTCTTTTATTTGCCTCTTATGTTAAAAGAGTTTTGTTTGATCTCAAAGTTTTTTTTACTTTAGACTGTGATTCCCGTTCCTCATCTGATTGCTGCCTGCCTCGACCTTCAGCTCTTGGCCTTAGCCCCACTGTTTCTGTCATCAACATGGTTAGATTTATATATCTGGAGCAAAAACTCCTTAGCCTCCCCCTGAGTGCAAGAGCCAGGTGCATGTCTATTCCCCTGCCATCATATATATAATAGTGCAGCACACTGCAATCCTGCCACTTCACACCCACCTCTTTCCCCTCCCGCACAATTTTCTCATGGCACTTAGCTAGAGAAGGCATGAGTACTGTATAAAACATAAATAAACTGAAATATAAATGTATTGCAATTGAGGCACCCTTCCCATGGAGGAGCCATTATGCAGATGCCTTGTCTCTTCCCCCCTCTCCTGTGTGTAACTCAGTTTTATTTCCTCCTCCGGAGAAAAAAACATCCCATCTATTTTTAGATCTTCTTTGTTCTTACAGAATCAAAAATGAATAAACACCTCCAGCATTTTAGGTCAAGTTGAGTGATTTGATATCTGCCATGAACTTGTTTTTGCTACAATTCATTTTCAGAATTAGCAGCCTCTTAATTTATGTCTAGATGAATAATAGTAATCAGCACCGCCGCCCCGGCCCCACAAGCATGAAATGAGCTGGATTTTATGTTTTTTCAAAGAGGTCAATAAAATGACTGAATGTTGTAGATAAAACACAAAGAAGAAAGGCTGGTAATGAGTTGCTTTGTGTAATTAATACATTTTCCATTGAAATCATTTGATCTCTAGCAAGATCAAAAACCTGGGAGGTACTGTAAATGCAGGCGTGATCTCCATTCAGTTCTGTTGAAAGACTGTATCTCTACATAGCCACTTGACAGCAAAACAAATAAAAAAGTAAGCCCTATTCAGATAACAAGTTACAAGTAGGCTAACAAACACCAGTGGAATCTTCCATGACACAAGAAGAGTCTGCTAAATATTAGAATTTATCTAAGAATGCTTTTATGCTCCTGGTTTACATCTCTTCTAATATTGTTACACATGTAATTGTATTCCCCAAATATACTAAGTATATGCTTTTCTAGCCTTTATTAATTTGGGTCTTTTAGCCTACTAATAACTTGAGGGTTATCTGAATATGGCTTTTTTTTTTATTCAGCTTTGTTGTCAAGTGGCTATGTAGAGATACAGTCTTTCAACAGAACTGAGTGGAGATCAGGCCTGCATTTACAGTTCCTCCCAGGTTTCCCGCTAGAGATAAAATGATTCCAATGCAGAATTTCTTAATATGTTTTCAACTTTGAGCCTAAGAGTTGGAAAAAGTCATACAGCTAGTTTCTTTGTGAATCCTTCTTCTGGGTGCATCACTGGCCAGTGCCTAAGAGTCTTGGAATCTTCTTGGTATCCTGTGTCATAAGGATGTAGGTACCCCTTTGGTCATTTCATCCCGTGGCTCTGACCAGAAGGAAACCAAGTATTGTAGACAACGTCTTGGTTGTTGTTGTTGTTTAGTCATTCAGTCATGACCATCTCTCCGTGACCCTATGGATCGCAGCATGCCAAACACATCTGTCAGCCCCTCTGAGTTCCATCAAGCTCATATTCATTGCATCAATGACCTTATCTATCGATCCCCTTCTTCACGTGCGTTCAATCTTTCCCAGCATCAGAGTATTCTCATGATATTTCCAAAATATCTGAGCTTCAGCCTCATGATCAAACCTTCCAGTGAACAGTGTGGCTTTATTTCCTGTAGTATTGATTGATTGCATCTTCTTGAAGTCCAATGCGGTTTCAATTCTCCGGCGCTCAGACTTCTTTATGGTTATTATTGGGAATACATGGTCCACATTCAGATTCCTCAGATGTGGATGAGATGGTCTGGTACCCCCATTTATTTAAGCAATTGCCACATTTTTAACCTTTTAGACCCCACCCAAAAATGATGGACTCTTCAATATAGTGATCAGAGTGGGCCCTGGGACACTTCCAAAGAGATTCTCAAGACCCCTGCAGTCACTAGATCTGTGGGAGTCCAAAAAACAAACTTTATAAGATTGAAGAGGATGGCAGAGGCAGGGATGGATAAATGTGGTAATTGAAGCAATGAACATGAGCTTGAGTGAGCTCCGAGGGGCAGTGGCTGACAGATGTGCCTGGCCTGCTGTGGTCCATAGGGTCACGGAGATTCCGTCACAACTGAACGATTAAACAACAAGCTTACATAGCTGCTACTTTTGATAATTTGTTGCAAAATCTACAAATTTGTGCAGCTTTTGTTGAACTGCAGTGTTCCCCTATGGGCTTATCATTACTTAATGGTACTGTGAGGCAGATGAAGTAGATAATAATATCTGACACGTACACCCCGACACTTCATTACACATAAGTTGTGGCTGTATTCATTACTGAGAATTAATGCGCAAAGTTCAATTAATGTGAATAAATGTCTGCTGGGAGGGAATTCAGAATCAAATGGGTGTAAAGCATTTAATGATTGTGATTATTATATGGTATATTATTTTATGACACAGAAATACCCTCGAGATCATTAAATAACAGAGATAAAATAGTGGGCTGGCTCCTATGGAGAAGCATTATTATAGATAAATGCTTTCCCACTTGGTACGTTGAATAAAATACAATTTCTTATGTTTTGAAAGCCCACTCAGCCTTTGTTAAAACACAACATAACCCTGCCCTCATTATAGTTAAAGTTACCTTATAACTCAATTGAATTATTAATGGTTACAGTGAAATGAAGGAGACATGTCAGCGTATGAGAGAGAAGGCACGGCCTTGAAAAATGAAGATAAGAGCAAATAAAATAGACAATAATAAGAAAGGAAGTGTTGAAACACCCAGTAGGGAAGTCCTCAACCACATGCTTTACTCTAAAACATGATTTTATACTCATAAATTACACATCAGCTAATTGTGCTAGTTACGTTCTTCACAAATATGTGTCGTTTTTCCTCAGTCTATCGTTATGCTTTATAACCCCAGCTTAACCCACCAGGCACCCTCCCGTGTACTGTGCCCTACACACCCCTGGCCAGAAATTGGTCTGTTCCTTATTGTAAAGCTCAGTGTGAAGCAGTTCAGTATGGTGGGGATATGTATCAGGGAAGAGGTGAGAGAGCAAGGGCTGGAGGTGGGAGGTCTCTAGCTCCACCACTGTGGAGGAATCTTTGAATGAACGGAAAGCTGCTACCTGCACAATGGTAATATGGCAAATATACAACTTTCAATAGGAATAATCAAATGCTCATTAGTTTACACCTTTCTGAGAAAATAAGATGGATTCCTGTAAAAGTAAGCTTAGTTACTTAAAATATCATACAGATAATCTCCAACCATAATGGTACTCCCGATCGTCTCCTCAGTGAAGTGAAACTCCCTAGGCAGCTGCCTAGTGCATCTAATGATAAATCCAAATTCTTGTTTTGTACATGGAACATTTTTACTTATAGATACTATGGAAAATAACCTTTCATCCAAATGTTTACAGGAATAGCAATATTTATTTAAAAAAGGACAAAAAATGTCCAAGGTTTAATTAAATTGTTAAAGCTGCAGCAAATTTATGACATCAAACGCGTTAGTTGTGTGTAAGGCGCCGGCGAGAGATACAAATCAGAATCCCATGTGTAGTTCTGGGTGCCTGCACTATTTGCCCTGTCACTAAGTGCATGTCCATCGTGTAACGATAACACAACACACCCACGTCATAGGACCCAGGACTGTAATTGCTTTATTAATTGGATTAAGTTTCCTTTCTGACCACCTAAGTGATCCAGCAAAGTCAACGAACTGGCCTAATTATCATTGACTTAATGAAATGAACCATGGACAGATACAACACGATATCATGAGGTTGAGCGGAAATCACCTGTAACACACACTGCAGCAATGGGCTGGATTCACTAAACTTTACAATGTAAATGCGTTATTTATACACAATCGCTTTCCTTATCATAATGATCAATGGCGGAGCTAATGAATGGAGGGCCCCGTTGCAAAAAATTAATTTGGACCGTCTCTCTCTCTAAAAATATATATATATATATATATATATATATATACAGTAACCTGCCGGTTATCCGGCACCTAAGCAACCGGCACTCTCAAGCAACCGGCACCGGCATCAATTCCCCATAAAAAAAAACTCCAGATAAACCGGCATAACCGGCACTATCCGGCAGTTGGCACTTTTTTCTAATTGTTTTTTGGGTTCCTAAATGGCCCAGTTTACGTGCTAATGCCTTTTAAAGGCATTTTTAGGGGTTTTGGGGGGTTTAAGGGTCGTTCAGACCCTTAAATTAGGGGACTCCAGATTAACCGGCAACTACACTTATCCGGCAATAGGGAGTCCCTGTAGGTGCTGGATAACAGGGAGTTTACTGTATATATATATATATATATATATATATATATATATATATATGTATATATATATATATATATATATATATATATATACATATATATACACATATATATATAATATATGTGTGCTACCCCAACCTGCACTTACCCCTCATATTGACTTCTTAAAGGGGAATCTGGGGAGAGTGCATTGGTGATTCAGTGCTAAACTGCTATCCCTCCACTGCCAGCGTGTCTTCTTCCCGGCAGGGGTAAATTTAAAAAAACAAAACAAGTACTCAGCACTGGGGACGTGGAATACATTTAAAGTATTTAAAAGGTCATCAATGGATGGAGGAAACTCTGATAATCTGACTGGGAGGCAGTTTCAAATGGTCAGACACAAGCTTATGCTTACACAGAAGCAAAGGCTCGTCATCAGCGTCATCAGCTTCAATTGATCGCAGCTACCTGGCTGAAAGTCTAAAACGTAAACCATGCAACCATAAGTAGCATTTCAGAGCATGATCATGATCAATTAGGCAAGGCCATAACTACTGATTTAGAAACAGCCAATAGAAAATTAGACCGTCATCATTATGTCAGTAAAACATGGAGATTATACATCAATCAATTTGCTTTTAGAGGTCCGATATGTGATCAGACTCGCAATACGGCAATGTACAAAATAATAGATATGAATGACGATACTGTTCTAGTCCAGGTGGGTGGCCTGATATGTATTAACTCATTGATTACCAAGTTTGATATGACTCCAAAGTGAAACATAAAAATATTTTTATTGCAGATTTGCGAGCTTGAGGCTGTTGTGCAATTAATTCTAATGTCCAGCATCCCTTTCTCCATCTTTTAAAGTGCAGTATTGATTTTTTTATTTGTATTTACAGTGCTACTAACAGGTGTTTAACCCCTTTGCGAGTCCCATCTGGTACCAGTAGGATTTTCTTCTACATTAGCCATTTACGAGTGTGAAAACATTTGCGGGCTTGAGGAATTGCGGGAATTGAATTGCGATTTGCGATTGTAACATTTACAAGCTTGAAAGAGGCTTAGCTGGGTCGGAGTTACGATTTTAACAACCACAGGGATTTTCAGCTTGTAACCTGTAGATTGTTTGTGGGTAGCTAAAAGATGCCAATTGAACAGCAAATTTGTTTACAGGCTCCATTACGGGCTCCAGTAACCAACAATTGCTCAATTGAATAGGGGCCTTGGTTTGATAAATTGGTTTACTTTGGCAAGGAGACAAACTTGTGTCTGATCACTTTCAGTGGAGGTTGTAGCTCAACTGAAGCTTTAGAAGTTAATGTTGTAATGTAAGTTTAATATTGAATACTGATTTTCTTAGTAACTTGTTTTTGCGTCATTTAGTTTTGTCCGACTCTCCATGACCTCATGGACCGTAACACACCATGCTGATCCACTTGGTATTTATGGCAGAGATACTGGATTGGGTTGCCAGTTCCTTCTCCAGTGGGCCGCAGCATGCAGCTCCTGGTATTCCTTGGTGGTCTCCCATCCAAGTACTGACCAGGCCCTACCCTGCATAACTTCAGGGTGGTGTAACCTCTTGGTTCCCTAACTGGAATCAAACCCAGGTTGCAGCGGTGAAAGCCCCAAATCTGAATCACTGGACCACCAGGAAACCCTAATAACTTGTTGGGGATTGTATTAATGACCGATGTCTAATGAAAACAACCAGCTCCTGTTAGTGCTTCCTTACAGTTTATCCCTTGATAAACAGGCTCCATAGAAAATATAGAGTACAGACCCTTTTTAACCCTGCGTATCCCCATTTTAATATTTTTTTATAAATCTTTTTTCTTTTCTCCCTCTCTACACATTATGTAAAATATTTTTTTAGTTAGTCTCATTATTTAAATTTACCATTTATAATATACAAAGCTTGGCCAATTTTCCTGGTGCTTAACAGCTAAATAAATATAGTGAATTAAAAGTAAAACATTGAAAATGTATTGTATTTATAGATATAGAAAATAACGCTGCTATTAAAGTCAGAATTGCTAGCATAGGACTGTAATTACATATGTCTGGAGGCAGGGGACATACACTATCTATGATCCAGAGGGGATACCTTCTATCGGGAAGGTGTAACAAGGGTTAAAGCCCCAAAACTAGCTGTAACCCTAAAATACAATGTCTAAATGCTGGGGAATTATCTTTTTTAAATTGTTTTAGTCTTTTAGAGATTTGCATACAACATTTCCTCAATTTTCATAATTGTGTGATATATCTATTAGAGCTATGAATATTGTGCATTTGGGGCAATACTGTGTTACTTGCAACATTGTTTCTTAATAGTTATAAGCACCTATATGTTATAACACAGTTCACAGTGCAGCTTGATTTTTGATGTGTACAATAATAATTAGTTTTATATCTTTGCCTTTATGTATTTAGACATTGTATTCTAGAGTTACAGCAAGTTTTGGGGCTTTAATCTTTGTTGAGCCTTCCAGATAGGAGGTATCCCATTTGCAATCATATATTGCTTCTATCACCTATCCCTAGGCATCTGTAGTTACATTCCTATACTGGCAATTTTGGTTTTAATAGCTGCATTCTTTTTTTTATTATCTATAAATAAAATAAATTGTCCATTTTTACTTTTAATTCACCAAATTTATAATTTACTTCTATGTTTGTTAAATATGCCCCATATGTTCATCAGGTATTTTTTATTAATACTATTCATATAAATGGATTCTGAGATCCTTTATTAAATTGTCCCATCCAGGGCAGCTACTCTCTTGAGGTTGCAGTATGTAGAGCCTCAGATATTACACAGGCCCTGTACGCGTCATGCATACATGACCATAAATAATGAATGGATTGAGCAGTATCCGGACAGGTTTGGGTAATGGCCGGATGCATCGGAGCCTGGAGATTTGATTGAATCTGCGGCTAAGCTAAGCTGCCTCACTTTGGAGATCCATCTTGTTTGTGATAGAGCGGCCACAGGAGCATAAATCAAATGTCAGGCTCTGATTTGCTACTGTCCCACTGGGATAACTGTCTTTCTGTCATTGCTCATAATTAATAGAGCGTGCAACACCTTTCCTGGCAGTGGCTATGGATTTGCACCAGCCCAGAATGTAGAGTTATAGATTTTAAAGCATAAGCCCTTAAATAACAAATACCTGGGTTAGAAGTTGTGGGTGACAAATATTCAAATAAATAAATCATTTCCAGCAAAATAGTAAAAAAACAGATTTGCAGTGCCATTGAATACTCTGATAAATTGGACATAAACACACATAGGTTTATATCAGGATTGTGTAACTGCCTGGGCCCACAAAGCCCACGCCTAGGGTTGCACATTTTCAGGGGGCAGCAGGCTGGCTGAAGGTGTGTATATGCAGAAAACTGTCTATATTAATTCAGAATATACTGTATACATGTCTAGCATAATATATGAATAAATACACATAAACCTACAAAAAATTGGTAATATAGCAAGGATAATGAAGGGTGCACAAATCTGAGTGGGGATAGGGCAGCATGCCTTATATATGAACATATGTGTGTTTGTGTATATGTACAGTGTAAAGAAGGAGCACATTTTTAAATATAATATAATACTTTGCGAGTTTTCAATCTTGTGTCAGGCCTTGGAAACAAGCTCTATGTACATTTGATTTTATGCTCAAAAACAGGGCCCTCCATTCTTTACAAGGTGTTTAATTTGTTTTCTGCTATGTACTCAACCCCTGTACAGCGCTACGGAATATGTTGGCGCGATATAAATAAAGATAATATTAATAATAATAATACTTCAACTTTATATACAGTATATATACAGTAAATAAATAGTACATCTGTGTTCACATTTGAATGTCTAAAGTAAGTTAAAAAACCTGCTTCAAGCTCTGAATTACATTGCATTCTGGGAAGCTGAGCTGGGACATGCAAATATGCCCACAAATATATATATACTGGCAACTTGCCCTTCAAAAAATTACAGCAGTAAAATTGTAAGGCTCATTGCGAGCCTCTCCCCTCATGTACTTTTAATCATCTGAGCACCTTCGGCGCTCGTTGCAAGCCCTGCGTGTACTTTTGCTCCTCTAAGCACCCTTGGCGCTCATTGCGAGCCTCTCCCCTGCTCTTTTTTTTATTTATAAATATATATTTTTTTATTAAAATTAATTAATGACCTATTTGTAATTAATATATGCAGCAATCAATATGCTGAAGAGCTAACTTAACTTGTTGTTTTTCCTGCAGCATACAATGGACAATTGGACTGTTGGTGTCCTGAGGAGAAAGTGTCAGCAATGTGGCAAGAGTGCAGTGTAAATAGGCTGCGTGAGCGAGGCTAAACCGTTTGTTTAGTTGTGTAAAGTGGCATTTTAGAATGGTATTGTTATTAGTTTTAAGTTAGTGTTGTAAAATGGTTAGCGATTGTGTATGTGTTACGCAGGTCTCGAGCATTTTCCGTCCTTCCTAATAGTGTATTTTGTACCTTGTATGTTCCTGGGTAAAAGTCATATGTGCCTTGCGGTGTTTTACGTGTTTAAGGGTCGTTTAGCCTTGTTTCCGTTTTTTTCGGTGGTCATTTTTTTTCTCGGGTAGGCGATTTTCAAGTGGCGAAAGTCTGGAAATTCGACTTAAATTTGCATGCTACCTCACTCCCAGTTGTCCTGGCTGTCCCCCCGTGCTTTGTGTGATGTTTTTTGTATTTTTTTTTTTGTGTTTTTCGATGTGCGCGGTTCGGCCATTAACTTCGCATTTTTTGCAGGTTGTATTTTGTTTTCTGTAAGTGGCGGTTTCCTTTTCAAAGTGTTACGGGCCGTAATTTTTGCAGGCGATTTTTTCAAAGTGCTACGGATCTCGCATTGTGAATTGTGTATTTGAGTTTTCTGTTGATCTGTAGTCCCGCGGGTCATAGGTATGATGCTTAAGTCATGCGTGGTCGTAAGGATGAGTGCCTATGGCACTCATCTTCACCTTTGGAGCTCCTTGCATGGCTGCAACCGCAGCGCTGGCAAAGCGTGCCCGCAGTTTTAACGTTGCTTTACCAACATTTTATTGTTGCTGAGAACTATATATGTGATATATATATATATATATATATATATATATATATGTATATATTTATATATATATATATATTTTTATTTCCCTTATTTTAAATGTGCCAACATATTGTGCAGCTCCATACATGGGATGAGTACAAGGCAAAAACAGCTTCAATATATGTTACAGACCCCTTTTTCTCAGCCTTGGTGTTGGCCCATTGAGCCCATTAAAGGACAGACAGGTTGGCTTCAGCCACTGAATTAAGTACGTAAACACCTCCATTGCATGTGTAATCTGTTTTGTCCCATTGTTTGCCAGATAAAGTTAATCACATCTGAAATGTGTTAGAGACGGCGGGATGTGTATTGGAGGTTAAGCCTATTGCTCTCAGGAAGCTACTACCAGACCCCATGTGGGGTCCTCTCCTGTAATTGTCAGCCACACCCTCTCATTGTTACATTGTGTACACCCCCTCTGTATCTAACTGCTATAAATTGCTGACTTTTCAAAATAAATCAGTTTATTTCTGAGGCATATAGAAATTGTATGTCTCTTATTTTGCTCCTGTTCTCCTGGATGGCTGCAGGGAGGCACTGGGAGACTCTGTAGGATCCTGCTGGGGTAGGTTTGACTGTAACAAGTCTTATCAAGCACCCTAAGAAGAAGCAGATTTGTAGATTTGTAGCCTGGAAGTGCTAATTTTTGACACAAGGACCCTGACGGATACAGAAGCCAGATATCAGGGTGCTGGTGCAGAGATTTCCAAGAACCCCACAGTCCTTGTGGGTAGATAACTTGTAGTCTAAAGCAGGATACACTGCAAGAGGAAATGGGCTGTTGGCTACACCCCTATAAGGTGGAGGAAGGAAACCAGAAGGTACCTGGTACCGCTACAGAACAGGCGAGATCAGAGGGACTGCTGGGAAGTCACAGGATAGGGAGGCCGGGAGAACAGGGAGATGGCCAACAACCAGAAAAGTTCCAGCCTGCTAACCAAGGGCGAGGAGCTGGAGACTGAACAGTTGGCAGAGGAGGGCCCTGAGAGTCTGCCCAACTACCCACGGACTGTTACCTGTCCTGACCGCTGAGGTCCAGGTGCCAAGGCTGAGAGTCTTGGAGAGTGTGATGCCAGATCAGGGGATGAGGCTATCAGGAGAGGGGACAATCCCTGAGATCCGGGAAATTTTTGTCTAGCATGGATCAGATGGATCCAGATAAGGGTGGGAGTTAAGGTGGCCCTGAGAACCTAAGGAAGGAGCAAGTTGAGGCTCCACTCCCAAACCCTGCAGAGTTACCAGCATCGGCCCGATGGGGATTGCTTCAGTCCTGACAGCCCCAGAGTTAAAGAATATGGACAAGTGGCCCACGGTACCTGAGGACCGGACACAGCGTACCATAGCTGCAGAGGTGATCCCAACCTTACCAGCCCTTGTTGATACTGACCCCAGCGAAGTCTGCTGCCCCAGGTGTGCCGGTATTGAAGAGCTTTTTACCCCCTCCTCAGCTGATCCCTTTATCAGATACCCCAGAGCCACCAACTGTCTGTGGCCAATGGGGTAGCAGTATGCTCCTAGATTGGATCCTAGTTTCTGAGCCCCTGGATGGATCCCTTCATGGGAGCATACACACTTACCATCACTTCCCAAGTCTGTACAGAGCTGCAGCCGCTCGCGCTCATGGTGTGCGCACATTACACGGCAGAGCCGCACATGCACAGCTCACTGCTGTTTGGGGGGAAGACACAGGGGAGAGGAGGACAAAGACACAGGGGAGAGGGGAGGAAGATACCAAAGAGAGGGGGAGGAAGACACGAGGGAGAGGGGGAGGGAAGACACAGTGGAGAGGGGTGGGAGACACAGGGGAGGGGAGAGGATGGTGGAAGACACAGGGGAGAGGGTGGAAGATAGTGGGGAGAGGGGGGGAGACAGAGGGGGATGACAAAGGGGAGAGAGGGAGGGGGAGGAGACACAGGGCAGGGGAGAGGGTGGGGGAAGACACAGGGCACATCGGAGAGTGGGAAGACACAGGGGAGGGGAAAGGGTGACGAAGACACAGGTGAAAGGGGGAAGCCACTGGGGAGAGGGGGAGGAAGACACATGGGAGAGAGGGAGGGGTGGAAGACACAGGGAAGAGGGGGGATGACACAGGGTAGGGGGAAGACACTGGGGAGGGGAGAGGGGGAAGAGACACAGGGGAGGGGAGGGGGAGGAGACACAGGGAAGAGGGGGAGGAAGACACAGGGAAGAGGGGGAGGAAGACACAGGGAAGAGGGGAGGGTGAGGAAGACACAGGGGAGAGGGGGAGAAAAGACACAGGGGAGGGGGAAGACACTTGGGAGGGGAGAGGGGAATGAGACATGGGGAGGGGAGGGGAGAGAAGACACAGGAGAGGGAGGGGACAAGAGACACAGGGGAGGGAAGAACTGGGAAGAGACACAGGGGAGGGGAGAGGGAAAAAAAGACACAGGGTGAGGGGAGAGGGAAAAAGACACAGGGGAGGGAAGGGGAGGAGAGACACAGGGGAGGGAAAGGGGAAGAGACCCCGGGGAGGGAAGGGGGAGAGAGACATAGGGGAGGGGGAGACACAGGGGTTGGAAGGGGGGGAGAGACACAAAGTAGGGAGAGGAGGGTGTTGGGAGAGGAAAATTTTAAATGCTACCGTCTATTTACTTGTATATATATATTTTTATCATATTTATGCTCCGGGACAGTGAACTTTGGGATAGCAAAAGTCATGCACAGAATTGAGAATTAATGAATGCAGCTTAATGTCAGCATTCTGGACAAGATTCTAAAGATTTCCATTTGTAAAATCAAGTGTTAAACAGTAAAATAGAACAAGTTTAACATATTAATATAGTTGTATATTTTTTCTATGAATACATTCTCTTTTGCTTTTTTTTCGACATTCTGAACCATGAAATTCTTTTATAAATTACACATTTAGAAAATATACTTTGTTTTTCTTACAAGGTTAACGTTTTCATTGCACTCTTTCCAAAATCTAGATATATAATACTGATGTGCGGCTCAGGATAATTGTCTTGCTGGTTCATTAGAGGTTATCTCAATCAGCATTTATCCTAAAGACAGTGCTACTAAACCTCGTACAACCTCCATTACAGATGTACATATTAATCTGGTCTAATGAAGGGTCTGGATGCTCTGAGCTCATAGAGACAACATATTCTGCTGCTTTTATAATCAGCAATTTACAGTATGGAAACAAAGCCGACTTGCCAAGTGTCTCTGGTGAAAACCAGTGGTGGAGCTGGTGAACAGAGGGCAAAATAACTTGGGGCCTCCTTGAAACTTCTCCACCCAACATTAGGGTCAATAAAAAAATCCAAAATATGTATAGATGACCAGATCACCCTTTGGCGATCATCTAATAAATTAAGATTCCTCATTTACTAGCAATAAGCAGGGTTATGGGTCCTGGTGCTTTGCACCTGCTGCACCAGCAGTAACTCTGCCACAGGGGAAAACCTACCTTTAAGACACTATGGGCCTCATTCAAATGCGATTTGGCCAATTGAATAGGGATCTATATAAGCACATAGCGTATATTTTTTACAGAAGTTTTTAGTTAGTGAACTTCTAGCCAAAAGCAAGGTCTTCACTAACTAAAAACTTCTGTAAAAATATATGCTATGTGCTTATATAGAGCCTTATTCAATTGGCCAAATCGCATTTGAATGAGGCCCTATGGAAATAAACATATTTATTAATATTACCTTATCTTTCATGGTACTGCTCAATGCAACGCCCCTCACTGGGGCTGCAATGAGCGCAGAAGGCACTCATTGTGGGCTTCACAATGAGCGTTAAAGTCGCTAATCAACAGGCACGCAATACTTTGAAAAAGGCTGTCAGTGAGCGCCGAAGGCTTGCGGGTTGAACGACTCCTGCATTGAGCAGCAAAGCCTCTCATTGCGGGACTAGTGATGAGTGTCGAAGGCGCTCATTGCAAGGCACATAAAGTCGAGGAGAGAGGGTCGCAATAAACACCAAATGGGGCTCGTCATGAGCATCAAAGGTGCTCATTATGAGTCTCGTAAAGTAGACAGTGGGAGAAGCTCACAATGAGCGCCAAAGGTGCTCATCACGAGGCCCGCAAGTTAGAGGGGGGAGATCCTTGCATTGTGTGGCAAATAGCATTGTCAGCCTTCAAATTGTATTGCTGTCATTTTTGACGGGCAAGTGGCTAGTATATCATAGTGTTATATATACAATATATCATAGTGCTACCTTATGATTAGAGTTTCTCTACTCATCATGCTGGACACTCTCTAGACCTTATCTTCACCAATCTCAGCAAAACTTCCAACCCAGTCATCCACCCTCTCCCTCTATCTAACCATCACTTCCTTACCTTTAACCTCACCTCTTCTTCCTCCCACCACCCTTCTTCAACCCTTGCCACCATCACCCACTGAAACCTGCTAGCACTTGACCCTGCTCAGCTCTCCACTAATATCCAACCAGTTCTCAGCCCCATCACCAACCTCAACTGCCCTGACACTGCCATCTCACTCTACAACTCTACTTTCTCTTCCACCCTTGATACCCTTGCCCCCATAACCACACGAAGACGCCCTCGCTCTCTTCCACAACTTTGGCACATAACTCAAACACAATACATCCAGAAGTGCTCCCGCACCGCTGAACATCTCTGGAGGAAATCACGCACCTCTGCAGATTTCCTCCACTACAAATGTATGTTACGCTCCTACTTCTCTGTCCTCAACCTCACCAAACAACACTACTTCACTGCACTAATATCAACCCTGTCCTCTAACCCCAAGCGTCTGTTCGCCACTTTCAAAACTCTCCTCCACCCCCCACCTCCTCCCATCCCTTCCTCCCTCATAGCTGAAGACTTTGCCAACCATTTTATTCATAAAATTGAAAAAATCCTTGCAATGAACTCTTATCTCATAGTGGCTCACTCACTCTACGTCTCAACTAACCAACCACACCCAGTCTTCTCTCTCCCCCAATCCAACAGTCACTTTGAATGCTTTGCCCCAGCTACAGAGGATGAAGTCGCCAGCCTGCTATTATCCACTCACCTCACTACCTGTCCTCAGGACCCTATTCCATCTCAGATCATCCACCCTCTCTCTATCACACTAATCCCAGCTCTCACACACATTTTCAACCTTTCCCTAACTACCGGCAGGTTTCCATCTTGTCTAAAACATGCAATAATTACACCCATCCTCAAAAATCACTCATCTGACTCTGACATTGCATCTAACTACCGCTCTATCTCTCTGCTTCCCCTGGCTTCCAAACTGCTGAAGCGGCTCGTCTATAACCGCCTTACCAGCTTTATTTCCTCTCCCTTCCTAACACCCTTTTTGACACTCCCTTCCCTTCCAATCCCGCTTTCGGCCCCAACACTCCACTGAGACAGCTCTCACTAAAGTCACCAATGACCTGCTTACTGCCAAGTCAAAAGGTCACTTTTCTTTTGTCCTTCTTCTAGATCTCTCTGCTGCCTTTGACATAGTTGACCATCCACTTCTACTCCATATCCTCTCCTCCCTCGGCATTTGAGACACTGCCCTCTTGTGGTTCTCATCATACCTACAAAATCGATCATTCAGTATCTCCTTCTCTGACACCTCTTCTTCTTTTCCTTGCCCCCTGTTTGTTGGTGTACCCCAAGGATCAGTCCTAGGCCCGCTCCTCTTCTCCATCTACACTTCCTCACTTGCTAACTCTTTTGGGCTGCAGTATCATCTCTATGCAGATGTCACCCAAATCTACCTCTCAGCACCAGATCTATCCCCCTCTCTTCTAACACACGTCCAACTACCTCTCTAGTATATCCTCTTGGATGTCCACCCACCATTTCAAACTCAACATGTCTAAAACTGAACTCCTAATCTTCCCTCCCTCTCACACAGTGTCAATTCCTCACATCTCTCTCACTGTCAACAATTACATAATCACACCCACCTCCCAAGCCCATTGTCTTGGAGTTCTACTGGCTCTGTCTTTCATCCCTCACATACAATCACTAACTAAATCTTGTCTTCTCCATCTAAAAAAACATCTTTAGAATTCGCCACTATCTTACACAAGACACAACTAAAATCCTTATACACTCTCTCATCATCTCTCGACTGGACTACTGCAACTCGCTTCTTGCTGTCCTACCCACCACCCGACTATCCCCACTTCAATCCATTATGAATGCTTCTGCTAGACTCATCTTCTGAGCACAACGTTCAGTGTCAGCATCACCTCTCTGTCAATCACTCTATTGGCTTCCCTTAGCCTCCGGAATAAAATTTTAAATCATGACCCTAACTTTCAAAGCCCTCAACAATAGCGCTCCCCCATACATTTCTGGTCTCATCACCAAATACTCCCCCACCCACCCTCTTCGTTTTGCTAATGACCTTCTTCTTTCCGCAACTCTTGCCTTCAGGACTTTTCTTGTGCTGCCCCTATTCTCTGGAACTCCTTGCCTCGCTCCACCAGATTATCCTCCTGCCTCAAAACATTCAAAACCTTACTAAAAACACATCTCTTTAAAGAAGCGTATCACCTTCCACCCTAACACACTCTCACCTCTCTCTCCCTCCTTTTCCTCACATAATACCTTTAGGTTGTAAGTCTGCAAGTTTCAATCCCACAAGGAGCTTTAGGGAAAGCACTATGGACACTATAGATTTGAGGCTCAAAGACAGGGCCCTTTTTGCCTTGCTATGTTTTAATTTGTATGTATCTTTGTCTTGAACTTATCTTATGTACAGCGCTACGGAATATATTGGCGCGTTATAAATAAACGATAATAATAATATAAGGTGAATGAATCTTGACTTTAACCACAATGAAATTCTAGATAGTTATTTTAAGTAACCCAAGCCAGTGACTAGTGTTCCTTTCCTTGTAACTTACATGGGGCACAATATCTAAGCTTCACCCCGGGTGCCGAATCAACGTTAGATCACTGAATATCGCCTCATCAATAAACCAAGATATGGCGAAGGTAACTCTCTATTTTATACTGACATCTGAGTAGAGGACACGTCTTTGTCAGTAGATATGTTTGCTCACAAGTGACAGAGCACACCTAAGTGGCACATTAAGATAGTTCTGTATTTGTGATGAATCTTAAGTCACAACAAGAATGATAAAGATCAGTTCAATGTCAGGACTTTCCCCAGGTGCCACTTAGCACATCTATATATCACAATGTACAGCCATGATGTATTGGTCTCTGTGCTTTCTGTGACATTACAAGCAAATTGTCCTTTGTTCATTAGTATCAAACACTTCCTATGATACACAGGGGGACATAGAGCAGGAGGACGGCTGCTAAAGGAACATTGTAATGCCACAACAAGACATACTACTTGTACCCTTAATTAGGCCTTGATCATTACCTTCATAATTAATAAATTGCAATACTCAATAACACATTCGCTTTCAAAGATTCGAGTATAAGCCCCTGGTTGAGCTGATTGCCTCCACTAAGATAAGGTTATTAAAGAAGAAGGCTGAGAAACAGGACTATAGAGTTGTATAAACAATCTCATTAGATAACAGGCCAAACAATCATCCATAGCTGCCCCCAAAGCAAAAGTGCATTGTCAAGGAAAATGAATAAGTCTCTAACTAATGGCGAGTACTGTGCTGATATAACTCCCCCAATGACCTTAAGTAAGTAAGTTTAAAGTAAGTTTTAATTTTTAAATAATTAAATATGACTTCTAGTTTATTAATGATTAATGCATAATTAAAACTTTTCCATCCATCTATCCATATCTATCTATCTATCTATATCTATCTATCCATATCTATCTATCTATATTTCTATCTATATTTCTATCTATATTTCTATCTATCTATCTATCTATCTATCTTTCTATCCATCTATTTATATGCCTCTATCTATCTATCTATCTATCTATCTATCTATCTATCCATATCTATCTATCTATCTATCTATCTATCTATTCATCTCTATCTATTTGTCTGTCCGTCCATCCATCTATTTATATGTCTGTATCTATCTATCCATATCTATCTATCTATATTTCCATCTATCTATCTATATTTCTATCTATCTATCTCTCTATCTATATTTCTATCTATCTATCTATCTATCTATCTATCTATCTATCTATCTATCTATCTATCTAGGTATCTATTTGTCTGTCTGTCCATCCATCTATTTATATGTCTGTATCTATCTATCTATCATCTATCCATCTGTCTCTTATCTGTTTCATCTGTAATCTAAATATTTGGGCACATAAGCACACAACATATTTTCGCTCTAACCCAAACCACATTAAAACATAGCATTTTTGCCAACTGTTATGACACAGCAGATGTTTAAAATATGTTATAATTAAAAACTATAAATAATAACTATAAATAAGTACTTTTAAATCCATCCAATCACTGATGATGCCTTTAAAACTGTTAATTAACACCCAAATTACATTTACAAAATAACTTGTTATACTGATGACATCATAAATTAATAGTTTGGCTTGTCTGGCTCACAAATAAGCGCTTGGGTTTAACTTGTCAGAATTCGTTTAACTAACGTGTTTTATATACAGAGAGACTATAGGAAATCACTAAGAATTGATCAGTTCCAAATCGATACAATGTTTCCATATTACATATATTATATTAAATATATTAAGACTGACCTTTCAATACAGCATCTGATCATTAATTATCAAGACTATAAACACTACAGAGCCACTGGGGTCATTGGGGTCAGTGGGGCTTGCCCTTGATTTACAAGACCACTGTGGTCAAATGCTTCCTACACATAATTTTCGAATAATTACACTTGTGGGCATAAATGTTTTTAGAAATTTAAAAAGTAAATAAACATAACCATTATTTTTTAACTTGTGTCTATACTGCTGAGTTCATTTTTTTGAGCTGATTCGTTCTGCTACTTCCTTAGAGGGGTTAAACTAATGAGCTTTCCATTTGCCCTCCTTTCTATGTATTCCGAATACCCTAGTGTGATGTCTTTATCCTAATAGCTAGTGTTGTACTAAATTACTTTTCTTAATTAAAAAGTAAGTGTTAATTGATTTTAAACACCGAATATGCAGTTGTAATTAAGTGATTGGCTTCTGGAAGGTCTTTAATCCAAGTGTTTATTTTTATTATAAATAGGTTTAACACTTTATATATATATATATATATATATATATATATATATATATATAGGACAGAGTGTGTAGTGTCTCATAGTAACCAATCAGTGGCAACATTCTGCAATCTGCTGTTTGAGAGAGGCCACTGATTGGCTAATTTGAAACACAGTCTGTGTATTCATGAGCTGCGTGAGCTGCAGCGGGAAGACAGTTACAAATTATATCATTTTAGTCAAACATAAACAGCTTATAAGGATTTATTAATTAAATAAATAGAATTACAGGTTAATTATATTCCTAGTGAAATCGAGGAAACCCCCATATCCCTTGACGTACATTCTCTGACTTACTGCACACTCATCATTAATCAAAGTTCTTTGAAGTCAAAGATATTTCCATCTCTCTAATTCTGAAAACTATAGTATGTTCTGCAGGGAATGACGTTTGTCTATAAAGGTATATCATTTTATATTAGCCACACAAAAAATACTATTATCCACAACCGCCTATTCCAGCTCCTCTTTGTAGCGAAACGCGTCGGCACATTTTGAATAAATAATGATAATAGTTTTTGTAAACCCTCACTCTGCCGCCTCGCGCTCGGTCTTGTGTGAATCTGTCCACTGCCAACACTATTTGCCAACTTTTTGAGTTGAAAATCTTTTCCCCGTTTCACGTAATGGAGCCAGTCAATTATTCGCACTCCACTCTTGGCACCTCCAAAGGTTTCATAGCGGAGATAATTTCTGCTTGATTTGATGTATTGTGATAGTGCCTGATATATTCCTGCCAAGATTTCCAAGTCAAATTTATAGTCAAAGACGGTGCTGATAATTATATCTTGAGCTGTACATATTGTACTTCCTTTTTGTTCTTTTATACAAATATAATATAACACTGAATATTGAGAGAGATAATTGTCCCACCATTTTGTTTCAACAAGCACTTGACACTGTATTCAAATGACATAAAAGTAAATGTATTCTTAATTATAATTTCCTGATGTGATATGTTTTAAAGTACTATTGTAGAAAAAATATTCTATATATATTTTAATGTATTATTATTAAAAACAATTAGATCTATTGTATTATAAATGCTATATATATTGTTTTTACATTTCTTCTTATTTTTAATATATATATTTCAAAAAAGGAATTTAATTAAAGACAGTTAAGACTATTGTAGAAAAATACATTAATAAAGTAATTTTTTACAAGTTAGAAAAAAAATTATATACATTTTTTTAAATGTCTTCATATTAAAAATAATTAGGGCTATTTTAGAAAAAAATATAAATATACATTTATTAGAATTAAAAATAATTAGCACTACTGTAAAAAAAAAAAAAAAAAATAATAATAATAAAAAAAAATATATATATATATTTTTTTTTTATATATATATATTTTTATAAATTCCCATAGGTACATACATGTACCAACAGTATACCTTATATGATTGGAAATACAAACTGTATGTCATAATAATACATCTAACATACCAACACTATACCACTTCTCTTTTTCTGTTTTTCCAGCACTGTTTGAACCGGCAAACATTGTCCAGACCAGGCCCCGGAGAGCCGCACACAGGCCAGGAGCCGAGGACACCCCCTCCGTGCACAGACGAGTCAATCAGGATGACCGAAGAAGCGGTCGACCGAAACCGCCCACCCCCGATCCAGACCACCTGCTCTGTGTATAACGAGGTTACTGCTCATAATTTCAATTAAATATGAAACAGAAATAATATCTCGCTGTGTGTGTCTTGTCGTATTTTCTTGTTTTTAAAGTAAACAATTTGTGTACAAACTCAACAACATAGTTTCAGTCTTCAATGTGTACATGAGATTATAGAGACCATACAGATTCTATTTTTTCTTAACAGTGTTCAGCTTTCTCTTATATTCACTGCCTATTCTCGTTACTTTCCATGCTGAATTTTTAGCTTAAAATCCTACCGCCCACTTAGTGGCCTCTCCCCCTGACCACAGCATATTTCAGGTCTTATAATAAATACTGTACTTAGCTCAGACCTGATCCTACTGCTACCAAATTCGGCCACTCACCTCAGAGCTCACCTCTCAATGTCCAGATTTCCCAGCAGGAGGACCACCACCTGTATTTATCATCTAACTCTGCCCATAGGGTGCTCATGGACTGAATTAACTTATTTTTTTATAAAACTACTTCAAACAGTGGGGTCGGTAATCTCCAGTGCTTTGCAATTATGCATCAGGTTGCAAGGAATATTTGATTAGTTAGAAATTGTTCAACCCTGTTATTGGTAATCCTAGGATCGCTTCTTCTGGTTTCTCCGTGGTCTTTATGCCCCATAGATTCTTTAATGTTTCATAGGTTGCCTTCCATGTGTGTCTAATCATGGGGCAGTCCCACAACATATGTTTCAAGGTACCCAAACTACCACAGCCTCTCGTGCATGTTTTGGTTTTCGTGTTATCTGAGTGGTAGAGTCTCGTTGGCGTTAGGTACCATCTCATAATCATTTTATATGAGATTTCTTTTAATGTTATATTTAGAGATGATGCCTTTGCTTGTTGGATTATTTTCATCCACTGTTTGTCGTCTAACTCTATTTGCAGCTCTGTTTCCCATGTTTTTTTCTATATTTTAATTAAAAGCAATTAGAGCTATTGTAGAAAAATATTCTATATATGTATTTTAAAATTTGTTATTATTAAAAAGAATTAGGACTATTGTAGAAAAAACATTATATATATTTTAAAGTGTATTTTAATTAAAAACAGTTAGGACTATTGTAGAAAAAAAAAAAAAAATATATATATATATATATATATATAGGCAAAAAATTGCTGCGGTTGGTAAAAATAATAGCTCTGATCCTATGTAAGCAATTCATCTGACAAGCCTGCAACATTTACAATCGCTAAAATCGCGAATCGCTATAAATTTGCTACAATTCCGCAGTAACTCAAACCTGGAAACAGCAAATGTAGAAGAAAATCCTATGAGTACCAGATAGGACCCACAAGGGGGTTAAACACCTGTTCATAGCACTGTCAATGCAAATATAAAATCAATACTACATTGTAAAATAAGGGAAAGCGATGAAAGTCATTAGAATTAATTGAACAACACTCTCAAGCCCACAAATCGGCAATAAAACATTTTTTTGTTATGGTTTTACCATAAGTATGTTTCATCAGTCAAGGTCGTGAATATAAAATGCACCTTAAATTTTCACGGCCGGAGTGCAGAAAAAAATATTGTCCCAGAAGTTGAGGCACCACGGACTTAGGCTGCAATGAGCACCAAAGGTGCTTGTAAGGCTAGGGGTGGACACACAGGACTTAGCTGGCGCTCATCCCGAGACACGCAGGACTTAGCTGCAATGAGGCCTCATCACGAGGTCCCTGCCTTTGCCGACGGATGCAAAATGACCGCCTGTATGACTTAGGACCAAAAGCACGTAGATGGACTGCGGGTCTCGCAAAAATACGACTTTAACAGCCCAACCACCAAACTGGAAAAGCCTGCAAAAACACAACAAATATGCCTCAAATTAACTTTCAAACTCTCACACAGCACAGGGGGAGAGCCAAGGAGCCTGTGAGTGAGGTTGCAAGTTAATTTGAGCAATATTTTGTCTTTTTTAATGATCAAAAATCGCTGAAGCGGAAAAAAAAATGGCGGACAAAAAAAACATAAAAATTCAGAAAATGAGGCTCAGCAAGGCCAGGAAAATGGACAACGCAAAAGACAGTAACACTTACACTAACAATGGCAGGCACGCAGGACTTTTAAAATAAAGCCAACGGCAGTCAGCGCGCGCCACGCAAACAGTGCTCAGAGGAGCAAAAGCCTCACATTGTGTGGCAAACAGCGTTGCTAGTCTTACAATTTTATTCCCGTCATTTATGATCCTAGTATATCTATCTATCTATATATATATATATATATATATATATATATATATATATATTTAAATAGCTCCTTATTAAAAAGAATCAGGTCTACATTTTGTACTGCTATTTGTAGCTGATATCTTATTCCGTACTGCTGTTACCCACCACAGGAAGTTGATCTGCTGAAATAAAATTGCATATAACATATAATAAATTAGACACTGCATGGGTGGAACTACCGCAAGGCCCTCCTCTGGGCCTGGGTGAGGGGCCCTACACTGCAGAAATTAAGAACAATAAAATATTTACTAGTAAATTGCTGGTTAAAAATGCCGGTATCATTTTTAAGTTTTCTCTCCCTCTCCCTCCCCTGTGTCTTTCCCTCCTTCCCTGTGTCTTCCCCCCTTCCCTCCCCTGTGTCTCCCCCCTCCCCTGTGTGTCTCTTCACCCCCTTCCCTCCCCAGGTTCAAGTACACCTGCTTCTCTCCACTCCCGTTTAGGTGTCCAGTGGATCTGCCCAAAATTTCAACTAGGCTGGTCTGTATGTGTGTCAAAAGAAGACAATCTAAAGAAGTGATGGTCACCAAATAGGGTGTGGAGAGAAGCAGATCTGCAGGAGGCTGCAATGCTAAAGTTCAAATGTAAGTTTATAAAGCTGCACTGACTTTTCTTCACATACAGTTTATCAGTCTGTCATTATTATAAATGGATGTGTACAAGATAAACTTTAGTTTACACGTTCAATAGAACATATTATCAGTCATATCCGAGTCAAACATTGAATTATTATGTTTTTAAGATTAAGATGTTTTGCAAATAAAAACTGCAATTCAGGCAGATGTTTCTTTTATTAAGGAGAGTAGTCCACAAGGCTCTTATATACTTTTCTTAATTAAGTAGCAAGCGTTAATTGCAATTATACAACCTATACTTTCAGTTTAATTTGCCTTTAATTTAAATCATCTTTAAGAAACCATCAGATTTAAAAGAAGGTTCATGTATAGTATTATCTGATTATTTAAGTCAGGGGTTTCCAAACTCGGTCCTGGAGGACCGCACCCAGACCTGGATTTGAGGATTTCCTTTATGTGCACAGGTGAGTCAATCAGGATGACTGAAGAAGCGATAGTCTCAACTGCTTCCAGCAAGGATATCCACAAATCCAGGCCTGGGTACAGCCCTCCAGGACTGAGTTTGGAGACCCCTGATTTAAAGGTACTCGCTGATCCGAAATATTTAAATGGCCAAAGTAATATTGTAAAAAAGGAGCTAAAATGCTTTAATTAGCCATTGAACATTGTCAGAATGGCCATAGCTTGTGTCTAGACAATACTTTTCATCTGCTGCCTCTCGGCTGATATGCTGATTTTTATAAAAGCAAAACCCCTATAACAAAGTCAATTAAGAGCACTGTTTAGACCAAATCTGGCCTCTAACTACTGCATTTGAAATTCTTGTAGACCTGATTCCTAGCAATCCCTTCCTATGACCATATGGACAGAGACAAGGAGCCAATCTCGAGATTGAGAAGCTAATGTTTGACAGTAAGTTTCCAATTGAACATTATTCTTAAATGATAGAACATGATTTTTTTAAAGGACCACTGTGGTCAAAGTCTATCAATATGGGCTTTTGAATAAAAAAAAAATTGATGATCAGAATTTAAGGTAAGGAGTAAGTCCTGGCAGGGTCGGAAATACCAGTGGTGCAGTTCACTAGGATCCTCCTCCGTATGTGTGTGTGTGTGGTGGTGGTGGTGGTGCGGGTGGGGGGGGGGGGGGGGTGTAATTTTACTATGTGAAGTGAGTGCTGAGAGGGGTTTGGTGCTGTGTGAGGTGGGTGCTGAGAGGGTTGGGTGCTATGTGAGGTGGGTGCTGAGAAGAGATGGGTGCTGTGTGAGGTGGGTGCTGAGAGAGGTTGGGTGCTATGTGAGGTTGGTGCTGAGAGGGGTTGGGTGCTATGTGAGGTGGGTGCTGAGAGGGGTTTGGTGCTATGTGAGGTTGGTGCTGAGACTGATTGGGAGCTATGTAAGGTGGGTGCTGAGAGGAGATGGGAGCTGTGTGATGTGGGTGCTGTGAGGGGTTGGGTGCTATGTGAGATGGGTAGTGAGAGGGGATGGGAGCTATGTGAAGATGGCTGCTGAGAGGGACTGGCTGCTGTGTATATATTACTAGTGTAGTGTAGGCCCCCACCATTGCTGTGCTGAAGGGCAGAGGAGCTTCACGCAGGGATGGGGGACAGCAATGGGAAGGCATCTTACATTTTTTATAACCTCACTTCGATTTTTGCACCAGGACCCTCCATTCTCTAGCTCCATCACTGTTAGTGATATAAGAAATGGTGCAGAAGAGAATACAGTGATGACATCTAGCATGGGCTGACAAAATGCTTAAAAATAGAGCTACAGCAGGAGGTAAAAAGCTGTGCTAAAATGCTTCCACAAAGCAGAATTAAAAAGTGGATATAAAAAGTGGAAATATATATATATACACATATATAGTTGTCGTAATTGCGTGTGTTGGTTACGCAATGTTAAATTTTATGGCGTTGCGTATGCGCAATAAGCCGCGAAGGCGCTCATTGCGGTTTGTGCATGCGTAATGAGCATTGAAAGCACTCATCGCGAGGCCGGTAAGGCCTGTAAGCTAGAGGGGGTGCACTCTGCAGAGGAGGCTGCACTGTGCCAGCAGGGTGAGGTTAGAGCACAGCAGCCCGGGGGTGCAGCTTGGTGCACCGCTCCATGCCGGGGGGCAGCTCCAGCAGCTGGTTGCAGCTGACATTAAGTGTGTAGAGCTCGGCCAGATCACACATGGCGGCCGGGCAGCTCCGCCAGATCATTGCTGGACACATCCAGCACTTGGAGGGCTCGGAGCTGTGCCAGGCTCGGGGGCATGGGCCTGCAGTTTATTACCGCACAGGCAAAGAGACACAGGGGAGGGAGAGGGGGCAGAGAGACACAGGGGAGGGCGAGGGGGGCAAGGAGACACAGGGGAGGGAAAGAGGGGGAAAGAGAAACAAGAGAGGGAGAGGGGGAAAAGAGACAGAGGAGAGGGAGAGAGGGGAAATAGACATGGGGTGGGAGGGGGAAAAGAAGAGGAAGAGGGGGAAAGGAGGCACAGGAGAGGGAGAGGGGGAAAAGGAGACACAGGGGAGGGAGGGGGATGGAGACACAGGAGAGGGGGGAAAGGAGAGGGAGTGGGGAAAGGAGGCACAGGAGAGGGAGAGGAGGAAAGTAGACACAGGGGAGGGGGATGGAGACACAGGGGAGGGGACAAGGAGACACATGGAAGGGAGAGAGGGAGACACAGGAGAGGACGAAAAGAGACACAGGGGAGAGAGAGGGGGAAAAGGAGAAGAAGTGGGGGAAAGGAGTCACAGGTGAGGGGAAAAGGAGACACATGGGAGGGAGGGGGGTTGGAGAGGGGAAAGGAGGCACAGGAGAGGGAGAGGAGGAAAGGAAACACAAGGGAGAGGGGGAAGCAGACATAGGGGAGGGGGAGGGGGGAAAGACACAGGGGAGGGAGGAGGAAAAGAGATGGGAGGGAGGGGGAGAAACACAGGGGGAGAGACACAGGGGAGGTAGAGGGGAAAGAAACACAGGGAGGGAGAAAAGGGGTAAGAGACACAGGAGAGGGAGAGTTGGGGGAGAGACACAGGAGAGGGAGAGGTGGGGGAGAGACACAGCGGACAGAGGGGGAGACACAATTTTTTAAAACTCTATCATGCCGTCAAGTCGCTAGTGTATATATATAATCATCACTCTAAAATTCAACATAAATCAACTTTTTTTAACCAGACCGAATTTTATGAAAATGGGCAAAACAAAATCAGGACTCAACTCACTTCTCAAATACAACATTTTAAACAGATCATGAAACCAACGCAATGTTATAAACTCATTAACTATGAGTCTACAATGGAACATTCAAGATATCCTTAGTGTGCGCTAATAATATATGGAGAATACAATATATGGAGAATTTGCAAGGGTGCGTCCAAATAATTTTTTACCCTTTATTGCTCCTTGAAGCATCGGGTTAAGTCTTGGACATGAAGACACAGATAAGATTTGTCAGACAGATCAGGCCTGCACAGATCTTCAGCTGTCAGTGATTAGGAGCCATTATCTTGCTTGGAATGGACGCGGTGCAGTTTAGCCAATCTCCAAGTATTGATTGCAGGAGCAAGGAGGGAAATGTTAGCTCCTTTATGGCCTCTCCATCGAGAAACACATTTGGAAAACTGAAAGGAAACTTGAGGGGCTCTGCGCTGAGATCTAATACATGGACACCATTAAATCCTGATAGATATCCAGAATTATCCGCAGCACTTCAGGTTACTCTGAACATGGTCTGGGCTGATGGGTACAACAAATTCATTATCTACAGATACAGATGTATTAGGGCTGGCTTAGGTTATGCCTCTGCTATCATCTGTTATCGAGGGACATTGGATTTTATAGGGATTGCCTACCTGATTGCTATCCCATGAAGATAGAAGACAGATTTCTTATTTTTTTGCATGAAAAAAAACTTCTTGGAACATAATTTTTAGTTAATTTTTTTAGTTTTAACATTAATTAATATAACTAATTTCATCTTTAATTTCGCTATCCTTGGCAACCATTAAAAATGTTTTGCATAGTGTAGATAATTAATTTTTATTTTTTATTTTTATTAAATTAAAGAATTAAATACTGGCTAAACATTGCGTAAGCCATTTATTTTAAAAGGAAATAAATCCTGGAAAATTCCATGTTGTTGTGGCTGCTTTTTTATGTAAATGAATGTCCCATGGATATTAATTAGCTGCTTTAAAAAATTGGGATTACAGTCTGTTTGTCTGTCTCTGTAGTGGATAAAATAAAGCCCCCCAATGTTATCTGGCAGTTATACCCCTCTCCCACCCTTATCATGCAAGCTGAGCTGCACATTAGCATACTGAGATGCACATTAGCATACTGAGATGCACATTAGCATACTTAGCCACAAAATCAATTACAAATATTTCATGAATAATTTACTGAAGAGAAAAAAGGCTAGTACAACGTATAGCCAGTTTTTCATGCTCTTTAAGATCAAATCAACTTCGTGTTAGGGTGACAAAGTCTATTTAAAGATGTCTGTAGGGCACATACAATAATTATTAATATGTTTATTTAACTGATTTAATAGCATTATATAATAACAAATAATGCCAGCTTTGGAAAAACCAAGAGGTTTTTATTATATAAATTGCAAATAAAATGTTATTTATTTTGCTTAATAAAGAAAAATAAAAAAGGAAGTGAAGGAAGAAGTTAAGATGATATAATGTAAATCTTGAACAATATATGTTTGTATAATGTATGATTTTAATTTGATACAAGTTATTTGTTTGTATAATGTTATGTTTTTGCAATAAAAGTGTATTTAAAAAAGCAGTATTTAAAAAAAATATAGCTTTTATAACATAACAATATTCTGCAATAAGAAAAAATCTATTAATAACATATATTTTTTATTACAATCTCTGTTTATTCCCCTGTAGAAAAATGTACGTATCCTAGAAAATAATCTATTACTTTTTATTTTATCTGATTGTAAAATCACTGGAAGGAAATTAAATGTACACCAAGAAGGTTCCCTTTGGGATGAGAAGATCCAAAGATAAAACTTCAGCCAGATTACTGCAAACTCTACAAGCTCTGAACAAATTACCCTTCAATTTGGAGGTTTTTAAATTGTATTTTTTTTTTTGGTGCCATTTATAAGAAATTGGATGTCTCTCTTAGTAAAAATGACTCAGAAAAGTCCCAGTTGTTGCAGAAAGTATATGTATATAATATGATATATTTGCATCTGGTTGTTATTAAAATGTTTGATGGAATTGTTAGATAATTTAGCTTAAAAATTGGGTGTTTTAAAGGTATATATGTTTCCTGGATTGTGAATGCATCTGATAGAGGAGAATCAGTAGTGTATAAAACATTTTTTTTTGCATGAAAAAATTCCAAACAATAATCAACTTTCTATAAAGTTTGCAAAATATTGTTCAGTTGATTTTGAGAAGGAATACTCCTGAAAATCAAAACTAAATTAGCATAAAATTCATTATTAGTTGTGGCCAATTAGAGGCAGCTACAACAATGTATCTGCTCTGGAGGCAGCCATGATACTGGCAGCTGATTGGCTAGGACACAACTCTTCAGAGCTCATTGGCTAGGACGCTCTGCCTACATAGGTTCCTCTGGGGTGGAGCTCACACAAGAATTACAAATATACAGAATTCCTCAATAAAATTATTTGATATGAGACACCCAATCAGACATATCCAAGAAACTGCCATGCATCTTTAAGCACAAAGTGAATGAAAACGTTTTCCAACTCTCCTAATGCTTTTATCTCATTTGATTCATTATCTATCAAAGTAGAAGGTGATCAGTTGGCATGCACAGTTGGTACAGATTAGATTAATGATGGTTTTATAACTTAACAGCCTCTGGGGCTATTATTATTTATCTATTTGAACATGCTCTTGTGATTCATCCCTTTTGTTAGAGATAACCATATGAAATAAAATCATTAGTAGAGTAAAATGATAATTTCATGTAATATATACTTAAAATAGGCAACTTTCAACCTCAGTTATAATTAAATGTATGTATGTTTACTTTTAATTTTTGCTTTAAGAAAGTGTGATTATATATATTGGATTGACTTATAAGAGCACATTTTGCACCAAGAAAAAAAAGAAAATAAAGGATCAAATAGAAGTGCAACTTATTATGGAATCACACTCCCTGGTTACATTTGACCCCCTCCCCCCCCCCCCCCCCCCCCCCCCATTAAAACGATAGTCATCTACATTCAAGAAAATGTACCAATTTATAAATTAAAGACTTCTTTATTTTACATTATCAAGTCTAGTTCAAGAAGTTGATCAACAGAAACCCAAATGGTTCCACTGCATAATTTTTTCTTCGTTTGGACAACCACCTACACCGCAGTGCTCAAAGCCAGGTTCCAGCTGCAAAGGCAAGTAAAATATAAGCATGTATTAAGAAGGGTATAGAAGAAAGAAGAAAATATAATTCTGCCACTATACAAATCCCTAGTACACCCTCATTTGGAATATGGAGGACAATTTTGGGCACCAATTCAAAAAAAGGAAATTTTAGAGCTGGAAAAAGTACAGAGAAGGGCAACAAAACTAATAAGGGGAATGGAGGGGCTAAGTTATGACAAAAGACTAGCCAAATTACACTAAAAGGCCCATAAGAGGGGATATGAATAAATACATCCAGGGTCAATACAAGGCTTTGCCAGGGGAACTTTTTGGGCCAAGTGGTTTTCAACTGACAAGAGGACATCTCTTGAGCTTAGAAAGAAAAGGGTCTTTCGCCAGTAAGGGTGGTTAAACTGTGGAATTCACTACCAAAGGAGGTGGTGACAGCAGATTCGGTAGAAATCTTTAAGGGGTTGGATTTTACCTTGAATAAAATATGCGTTTAGGGTTATCCTGGATAATTAGAGAAGGAGTATTGACCCAGGGAGGAATCCGATTGCTAGTATCTGGGGTCAGGAAGGATTTTTTTCTCCATATGACACAATTGGCAATTTATCAGTTTTGTTTGCTTTCCTCTGGATCAATTAACAATTAATAATTCATTTAATTCATGTATCAGAAATTGTGAACCTGGCCCAATATTTTATTCAACCTCAATAACTATGTTAATATGCTACTATTATTACATCTAAAATAATATATTGGTTTTTTTTCCGGTGGTCCACGACCTTCAGCTAAATTCTTTAAGAATTACACTAGAAACGATGAAAAAAAAGTATTGGAATGTAAAAAAATATACATTAAATATAATACTGCAGTGGTTTTTAACTTTCAGCAGAATTATCATCCTAATGATTTATGGCTCCTTTGCTTTCTTTATTATTGGTTATATTACCAAAAAATCAATCTTACATCCAGTAATTCTTATTCCTCCCAAAACGCTGTGGTCATGAGTAGGTAAAACTTGGTGAATGATGGTTTATATTAACTTAGACTGAATAAATAAAATATAATCAGCTATAAGAAAAGAATATAAAATACCGTAGAAAATAAGCGTGCCTAGGGGCATTAACAGGACATCCTCATCTTTAAAATAAATTCCAAGGAGTCCGTCTAAAAATATCTTATTTATTCAGATATCCCCTTTTCCACATATAAGATGTATTTGAACCATATAGCGGTGCAGAATCATTTATACCCAGCTAAAGGTTGGTGCTATAGTACAAAGCATTTTATGAAGAGCTGGGCCCTGGGGCGCCATCCGCGTCTAGATAATATCTATTAGCTTTACAGCCGCTGTTTGCTGTAGATATCCACAGCATTCTCTGTAATCTCACTAAAAGATATGTATACAATACGTCTATACATGTATTGGAGAGGCAGGGAGGTTATGCATTCCTCTATTTTTACTTGTCTGTTATGATTTAGTGTTTATCTACGCATTTTTTTACTTCGGTATAAAACTAGTACTTAAAGCTAAATTGAAAAAATATATTTTTATCAACTTGAAAGCAAAAGCAGCAGGTGCACTACATAAATATGTGGTTTAATAGCAAAAAGATTTAGTAAAATGTGCAATTAAAGGAGGGATAAAATGAGCCGACCTATGGCTTCTAAGATTAAAAGAGTTTTAAGGGTAGGCTCTATTTTGGTGTACTATCTGTCAATCTACCTATGTGTCCTTTTATATATATATATATATATATATATATATATATATATATATATATATGTCTATTTATCTATAATCAGTATGGTAGTCTATTTATTGGTCTGCCTCTGTTTATCTATCTATCTATATATATATGTGACTTTATGTATATCAGTCTGTTTATCTATACTCAGTATGTTAGTCTTTCTGTTTATAGGTATCTATCTATGTATCTATGTATCTATCTATCTATCTATCTATCTATCTATCTATCTATCTATCTATCTATCTATCTATCTATCATTCATTTATTCATATATCCATATCATATTTATCTATCTATGTCTGGCTCTATCTACCCATATGTCTTTATGTATTTCTATATATGTATAGGCCTAAACTTCTAATGTCTCTGCAAGCTGGATTTGCAACGGTGTAAAGACTTCCTTCTGTGTGCTATCCTTCCATGTAAATCTTAGTAGCCTTATACCAGATGTTTTCTTTGAAATGATGAAATCTATCTATCTATCTATCTTTAATATTTTTGGTTTCTGGCTGTATTTATCTACCTATGTGTCTTTATGTATAGCTGTCTATCACATATAATAGTTGTCGTAATTGCGAGTTTGTTAGTAACGCAATGTTAAAAGTTACGGGTTGTGCATGTGCATTGAGCACCTTTGGCGCTCATTGTGAGGCTCAAAAGTTACAAGTTTGGCAAGGTCTGCAATGAGTGCTGAAGGCCCGAAAGTTGCGGGTTTGGCGCAAGTTAGAGGGGGGGGAAAGCTTTGCATTGTGTGGCAAACAGCATTACCAGGCTTCACATTTTATTGTCGTCATTTTTGACCGGCAAGTCGCTAGTTTATCTATAATCAGCATGGTAGTCTATTTATAGGTCTGTCTCTATCTATCTATCTATCTATCTATCTATCTATCTATCTATCTATCTTGCAGTCAGACCAGAATACTGCTTAGCAACTCCATATATCCCCCATAATCCTCTTGGCTGCCTGCTTTTGTCTAAATGTCAACTGCGCCTTAAGCAGTAATACATTTTTCATGTTTACAAATTCCCGTTGAGTGTGACCCCCAAGCTTGTCCGGCCCCCACTTCCAGGCTTTTAAGGATATCAGCTTGTAAGATTTTTCACACTTTGTATTTATTTGAGATAAAAGCTCTGGAAGTGAGCGATGCGGGAAACATAAAAAGCGCAAAAAGCCTGGGTCAGCCTGCCACTTTACTGAGGATTTTTTTATGCATGTTACAGCTTCATAAGTGGGTCCTGGCACTGTCAGCTCACAGAAGAGAGCCTGGAAATATATGTATGTTCCTAGACAGGAGAAATCATCACCATGTGCCGTGTATATTACACTTTAAAAACCCATTCTGATGAGTAAAGCACTCACGAAGGACACTATGACTTTAAGATCATTTGGATAACTTACTTTTGTTTGGCCACATTGTGCTAGCTTCCCTATGTAGTTAAAGCTGATGCAGTAGAGACCGAGCGGATGCTAAGGTTTTGAACACATATGAAAATATCTAAGAAGACCACACCGTTTTTGTGAATTATTACTGTAGAGAGAAATTGTGTTCTTTTGTGTTGTGTGTGTGTGTGTACCTCAATGAAGCTGTGAGCTATCCAATGTAGGGTCACCCAAGATGGCCCTGAGTTGCTAGACAAGTCGTGGACCACCGGAGAAGGAACTGGTAACCCACTCCAGTATCTTTGCCAATAAAACCTTATGGACAAGCACCACCAGACACAAGATATGCCTGGCATGCTGTGGTGCATAGAGTCACAGAGAATCAAACACAACACAATGATCTTTATACATATTATTATTTATTTATTACATATCTTTATATTATTATTTTCCGTCTGAAATATTTAATGACTAATGTCCTTGACACTTGGCAGATGCCTCACCAAACATGTTTCACTTCTCATGTTTCATTTCTCATGTTTCACTTCTCATGTCTCATTTCTCACGTCTCATTTCTCACGTCTCATGTTTCACTTCTCATGTTTCACTTCTCATGTTTCATTACTCATGTATCATTTCTCATGTTTCACTTCTCATGTTTCACTTCTCATGTTTCTCGTCTCATTTCTCACTTCTCATTTCTCATGTTTCACTTCTCATGTTTCATTTCTCACGTCTCATTTCTCATGTCTCACTTCTCATGTTTCACTTCTCATGTTTCACTTCTCATGTTTCACTTCTCATGTTTCACTTCTCATGTTTCACGTCTCATTTCTCATGCTTCACATCTCATGTCTCATTACTCATGTATCCTTTCTCATGTTTCACTTCTCATGTTTCACTTCTCATGTTTCACTTCTCATGTTTCACTTCTCATGTTTCACTTCTCATGTTTCACTTCTCATGTTTCACGTCTCATTTCTCATGCTTCACATCTCATGTCTCATTACTCATGTATCCTTTCTCATGTTTCACTTCTCATGTTTCACTTCTCATGTTTCATTTCTCATGTTTCATTTCTCATGTTTCACTTCTCATGTTTCACTTCTCATGTTTCATTTCTCATGTCTTATTTCTCTTGTCTCATTTCTCATGTTTCAGCTCTCTTGTTTAATTTCTCATGTCTCATTTTTAATGTCTCATTTCTCGAGTTTCATTTCTCATGTTTCACTTCTCATGTTTCACTTCTCATTTTTAATTTCTCATGTTTAATTTCTCCTGTATCATTTCTCATGTTTCATTTTTAATGTCTCATTTCTCTTGTCTCATTTCTCATGTCTCTATTCTCATGTTTAATTTCTCATGTCTCATTTTTAATGTCTCATTTCTCGAGTTTCATTTCTCATGTTTCACTTCTCATTTTTCACTTCTCATGTCTCATTTCTCATGTCTCATTTGTTATGTTTCACTTCTCATGTTTCACTTCTCATGTTTCATTACTCATGTATCATTTCTCATGTTTCACTTCTCATGTTTTACTTCTCATGTTTCACTTCTCATGTTTCACTTCTCATGTTTCATTACTCATGTATCATTTCTCATGTTTCACTTCTCACGTTTCACTTCTCACGTTTCATTTCTCATGTTTCATTTCTCATGTTTCTCTTCTCATGTTTCACTTCTCATGTCTCATTTCTCATGTCTCATTACTCATGTTTCAATTCTCAGGTTTCATTACTCATGTCTCATTTCTCATGTCTCATTACTCATGTTTCACTTCTCATGTTTCACTTCTCATGTTTCACTTCTCATCTCTCATGTCTCATTACTCATGTCTCATTACTCATGTTTCACTTCTCATGCTTAATTTCACATGTCTCATTACTCATGTTTCATTTCTCATGTTTCACTTCTCATGTTTCCCTTCTCATGTTTCACT